>JAFBJT010107415.1:29257-108913 GCA_016785325.1 Chascanopsetta lugubris | reverse complement strand
AAACATCAGCAACCTGGGATTCAGGCCTGCCCCCCCCCCCCCACCCCCACCCCCCAGCAGACCTGTCTCTGTGCCTCAGGCATTGCATCATTAGTATAACCCCATGTCAACACTCCCTGATGTTGCAGCCCATTGCCCACTGTGTGTCCACTCACTCCATTCAGTATTTTATCTGAATACAAACTCCATCTTCATATTAATCTGCAAGTGGAAGAGTGGAACTGAGAGTTCTCATATTGTGTAATATGCAAAAGAGACAGACAGCCTGGAACTCATGGTTTGCAGTCCTAAGGAAATGTGAATACATGAATATAACGTTTTCCTTGACTCATAGAAAACTGCATTTATATCATAATCATTAGTTATGACCAGGAAAAAATGTGATCAACCTTTTCCATGGGGGCCACCATGTTTTTTCAGTAGCCCAGAGTGGACATGCTAAATATCTTTTTAATTTTTTTGACAACTGAAGTCTACCATAGGTTCTCATGCATGCTCAGAGGGGTGAGGGTGAGGTGATGGAGACAACATACAACCTCACCACTAGAAGTCACATTATCTTACACACTTGCACCTTGAATTCCAAAAACTTCCAAGACTAATCTCTCTATCAACTTTCATAAGAAGCTCATAGCTCAACCTCATGACTGTGCTCTGCATCACTTTTAATGATGGCACTGATTAAACTTTTGAAAAAAAGTATTTATTTCTTTGGGAGTGGTATTGATGTTGTTTACGAGGACAGGGCTCTTTAATTCATCAGGCGAAAACAAGAAATCTTTATCTTAAACGGGGTAAACACCGGCAGCTGAGTGAGAGACAAACACCCACTCAGAGCCGATGCTTTATGGCACTTGTCGTTCCTCCTGTACATGGCAAAGCATGAGTGTGGAGATGATAGACCGAGAGAGCCTCGTTCATTTTTCATCCCCTGATGCACGTTCGGTCTGAAGCAACAAGCGTGTGCTCTGGGGAGCCTCCGACTCCTTCCTTCTGTGTCTTTACCCAGACGGAGGATGTATGGCCATTGTCACCGATGTCAGATTCCGAGCTTGTTAGGACACATTTATGAAAGAATACCAACAGTTCACTACATCCGTTCTGCTTCAGTCGCAAACATGAGTTACAGGCTGCTCATACATTCTCAGCGACAGAGCTTGTTCCCCTCTGTTGATGTCGCTGCATCACAATTAATTGGTCATACGGCTGTGGCATAACGCTTTAAAACGTCAAATTACGTGTTCTCCAGGTCAATAAGATGAACTTACTCGAGCTTATTATTGTAATGTGCAGGATTTTTCAGTTCATGCTAAAAAGCAAAAATAAAAATATAACATTTCATACTGATATTTTCATGATTTTTTTAATCATCTTAATCCCCCCCCCCATTACCGTTAAACGAGCCCATTAATGTGTATTTACACGGGGAGCGGGTCCTCTCTGTGGGGGGCGCCATGTTTTTACAGTAGTCGCTTTTGGACGTAAGCTGACCTTTAATGACAATTGAAGTCTACCATAGGTTCTCCTGCTGAGATACAACATGCAGCTTCACCTCTCGATGCCACCAAATCTTTCACACGGCACCTTTAATGTGTTTAGCTTCACCCAAAGCACGAGGCAACACAACATACTCACAAACCTCACATTCCACTGGACCGGCTCTGTACAGCAGCGACTCTTGTGGCTGTGTTGCCGGGCATTTAATCTTCATCAAAACGTCCATTCATCTTGTAGCCACCGTTAGAAGGGACTCGTGCACATGCGATGCTCCGCTCGTGGCACAGTGCTTCTAAGAGTTCTGGTGTGTTTCATGGGGCCACACGTCCATCACAGAGACAAGAGCGCGGAGACTGTGAGCTGGATTGACGAAGCCAGGGGTGCATGATAGAATAAATCTCAGCCATCTTTTTCTATTCTCTGAATTATTTCTTTGGGAAAAAAGAACAAGAAAAACAACACCACATGCAGATTCCAAAAGTTCATCGCCAGGTTACCTTGACAGAGAGGTTGCCTTTGATGGATCCACGGTGATTGTGCAGCCCCTGGGTTCGATGCAGCCGGCGTGCTAATGACCCCCCACCACATTATTCTCCACCGCACACCTTCCCTGCTTGGACGTTATCGATAATAATCTCCCAGGTCGGGATTTTTCAACCGTGACACTGTGTTTGTTTAATAAACTGTGAATCTGCGTTTAGATTTACCTCCTTCTCGACAGCTCACACCTGCCTTGGCATCCGTGGGGGAGGGGTCAGATGGGACGCCTAATAAAGTCACTGCACACAGGTTCTTTATTATGCACGGTTAAGAAATTCCTCTGCAGTGAGCAAATCCATATTTCTTGCCTCTGGATCTGTATTTGACAACTCCGCAAATGCTAAGCCATCATTTCTGCTATGTTTTTTAGGGTGTTGACCTTTTAGTGGCTGGCCTTAAGCGTTGTTCTTGTTTTTGTCAGGCGAGTGTCTGTAAAACAGCCTTTAATGCTCCTTGACTGATGCTCTCCATAAGTTTTAAGAGGCAGATTTTTCCACAATGGTCTTTGATACGATCCTTGAGTTACAGGCGGCCGCACAGGCTCTGAGCATTGTCGGGTCTATTTTGGTGTTGAAAAGCAGCAACCGTAACCGTGGGGACCATGTCATTCACCGGTTTGACAACATCGCCTGCTCTGCTTTGGTTAAATCCTGATTCATCGGCTGAAGATGCCATTTACAAAACATTTCTCGCTTCCCGTCTTCTGTAGCAGAATGACATAAGGCAGGCGCATGACAAAGTCTTCTCCGCTATGTGTCATGAAGTGTTTTGACCCACAGGCAGACTGAATCATTATCTGTGCAATTATGGAACTTAATTACAAGTGCTGGGGGCTAACCCCGCGTCTCCACTGTCCATCTGTCAGACATCCTTGAACTCCATCCATCTCTTATGTCACTTGTGCTTTGGTTTCAAACCCAAGGATGTTGGAAAAGCAGGGAAGTGGAGACAGCTGAGGGCTGTCATCTGTCTGTCGTCTCTTTGTCCTGATATTGCAACAGCTCCGCTTGTCGTGTTTTTTCCTCCGCTCCCTGTGTTTGAGCTGTGATGTAGTTCTTCAGTGAAGACATAGAGAAACGGCGTCTTTTCAATGCTTTATATCGATATATCCTGTCTAGGTGACAGACACTTGTGTTTGAGGGAAAATAGAAACTACTCCTGCAATGGACGTGTCAGGGATAGGAGCGACGCTATCAAGGAGTAAATTAGCCGTATTGGTGCCATGTTAAAATGCTTTTGAATACCTGACTATATATTACTCCTCGGGCTCAAAATGACTGATGATACTCCAGCTTTATTTATTCACAGCTACATATTTATTATGCACACCATATCCCGGCTGAATCTCCCGTTTTATGCGTCAAGGATTTTATTTGATGCCACATTTTGCCGGTTTTATTGTTCACTGTACTGTTCACACCTGACTGTTATTCTGCTGCAGTGAAAAACAATTCATATTCTCCACTTAAAATTCATTTGAAACAAACATTTGTAGCCGTTTCACCGCCCCATTACCCCCGCATCAATTTGAGTGAGGCCGATTCAAATTTTCAGCAACGGCCAATCCTGCTATATTAATAAGTGTTCAAACACATGCTTGCTAATTTCCATATTAGCGGGATGCGCAGTTCAGCAAACGGCATTTGGTGCAGTGAATTGATTCAATTTAATTGATTAATTCTAATTCCTCGATGAATAGAGATATCCTCTGCTGCACCGTGGTCCTATATGGGAAGACATCAAATAGATGCATGTACACACGGACATTATTCATGAAGCTGAGAAATGAAACCATGATGAATGACTTGACTGCTCATTTATGCAAACACACACACACACACACACACACACACACACACACACACACATACACACACATGCACGCACACAAACACAGGCTGCTTTGAAACCAAGTCAGAACTCCTCCGTCAGTCTAATCAGCAGTCACCACCAGCTCAAGACCCATCAAGGAAGAGACGAGAGATCAGTCATTTTTACTTACCTTTAATGTGCTGTGTTTGCTCTTGCTCACTATCCTCTGGCCGTTCCCATTTTAATCCCTTGCAACAGGCGACATATTAATGTCATGAAATGCGGCAAAAGTAATAAAACAAGAGGCAGCGCATGGAAGGTTCATTATCTCTTCAACTTCATTTTGTCCATGACCCTTTTTCTTCAGTTTGCTTAAAGCACCAGGCGGAGAGGCACTAAAATAAATTAGACGGGGGATAAACAGGAGGTTTGGACCAGGAGGCAGTGGTTTTTTTTTTTAGAATGTAATGATCAGACCTGGGGCTGAATGCTGGTGAAAACTGTCCTGTTGTTCATGGCAGGCGGGCATCCCGCCAGCACACTAGCATGAACGAGGTGATGTGTGTGGCCGAGCTAATTTGTGCATGCATGTTTTTATGTCGAGGGCAGTTCGGGCACCCATGAGTGTGTGTAGGTGCACGGGCAACTTGTGTGTCGGTGCCATGTGTGCACCTAGTGTTATGAGCTGCAACCTTGGCTCCATTTTCATTCTCCAGACAAGCTCCTCTGCCCACGCAGCACTGCTAGAGAGGAGAGCTGGAATGAACCATCGCCATCGCCCACCAGCAGCCTTCTAACGAGTGGACGTGAAGCGCGCGTGTGTGTGTGCGTTGAAATACGGCAATCAAAAATCTATTTGTTTACCCCTAGAAGTTAAAGCGCAGTCGGAGTCCTTGCCTTTTTCACCCTCTGTTCTTGTGTCTTGGCTTCGCCCTCTGCTTCCACACTGTTGCAGCTGCTTGCTGGTTCACCGTCTTTTGTTCACCTCGCTGACACGACGCTTCTACCTTGTGGGCAATGAGAAGTTTTCAAATTTGCCAGTGTAAAAGACAATAGGAAAGTAACAAAAAATGTCCTGTAATATGTGAAAACAATTCTCAATACAGACCAAGGTTTTGTCAGACGCATCAGATTTGGCTGTTAGTCTTCATTTGGGGAAATCTATTTTTACTTATTTATTTTCTTAGCAATACTTTATTTAAATGCGAGAAAGGAAGTTTGTGGGATGTGCAAGGTGACAGGAGCTTTCAAGTAAAATGGTAAACAACTCAAGTTTTTTTCCTCAAAGCTAATTCGCACCAACAAATGTGTTCGAAATATGCAGAAGAGTTTTTTTTTTCTACACTGACACTATATATAAAACAAAAGCTAAAGACTGTGTCATCTGAATTTGCCACGAGCTGTGAATTCACAGTTGCAAAGCACAAAGCAGAAGATAATGTTATCGCTGAACCTAACTGGGCAAGTGAGGCCTTTGCCTCCTCCTCCTCCGCTGGGCAGCTGCCCTCCTCCTCACTCCGTCTTGCCCTCGGCCTGCAGCTGCCTGTACCCGTCGCAGACGTCTTCAGCGAGGATGACTTGATGTAGTGGAAGGATTTTACCCCAGGGAGCAGTGTGAAAGCGAGGAACGCTCCCTCTGCAGCTATTTCCAAACTCTGAGAAACAAGGGTTTTTTAGTCTAACAAACTATGATAAAGTACACCTACAAAAGACAAGAGTAATATTCAAAATGTACTGTGTACAGGAGTGGCCATTGCAGTCTATTGTATTGACTCTATTGTCCAACAGTGATTGGTAATAGTGTATCATATGCAGTACAAGACACTGTCCAGCCAGTGTGTGTGAGTGGTCATGTATTCTGCCTCTTCCATGTTAATAGATTGGAGATTAACCAAATTTGAGTTTTGATTGGAATTTGATTTTATACATAAAACAGAGTGAAACATTGTAAACAACACCTGAAACTAACTCTTGATTGGTTGGGTCTTAATCGGTGCGACCGCACTACCTCGATTCCATTGTGCCAAACTCTTGCTGCCCAAATGCAAGATGGCAGTGTGTTAATCCAGCTAATCTTAATTTCTACATCTATTCAGTCAATGGTAGATATAATAAATAAATTAGATGTGACTGAAGTTTAAAATGATCTAAAATGAAGAAACTTTGTACACATCATAAAGCATTTACATATCCTATCTTGACTGTGTGAACAAGTTCTCAAAATATTGTAAATTACCCAATTACAGCCCAATTTTCTTTAAGAATATTCAAAACATATACCCTATTAAGATAGTGTCTCTTCCAGGCGACCTGTTCTCTGACATGGACACTCTAATCACATTCACAGGGCCACTTTAACAGCTGGAAGCTTCCGAGCCACAACCACAGTCTGATCTGCTGGTGCTGAGCTGTCGGGACAAATGGACTCAGCCTCAGGAGCCGCTGTGGTGTTGATGAGGGGTTGGATAAGTGTTGCTCTTTCACTCACCCCCCCTCAGAGATTCAGTCCCACTAGTCTGGACATCGAACCGGTGACCGTTCAGTTAACCAACCTTTAGGCCAGCATTTGAGATTTCACAGTCATCTCTGGACATGTCGCTCATACTTTTCCCTTTTCTCTAAAATCCCTTTTCTCTCTTAAAGCAGTAGCCTTCAGATAGTCATCTGCAAATTCTAATTTCAAAGTCACATCCATTTCCAATAAGTGCTGGAGTTGAATTCGCTAAACGTGCTTAGATTTCACAATATTAAGCACATAAATTTGCTGTAATTTCAGCCATTATTCAGGCCACTCGGTCCATTCCCTGAGGGCACGTGTCTGCATATTCAATGCCCACCGAAGAATTCAAAGTGTTTGCTACAATATTTGCTGATAAACAACTCTGTCTCTGTCTGCTCCCGCCGAGGGGACTGGACTAGTGAGCTGCACATGCATAGATGAATGTTGTTCCTTGGCAAACAAATCAATAAAACTCATTTCCTTTTGGTCAATTGTTAATTAAATGCCAGTTTCCCCTCAATTAAAAAGTGACTGAAGTGCAGAAAATGGCATATAATCATATTTTTCCACGGCAGCCCCCCCCGGGCATTTGCAAATACCCTGGGATGATTGCTAATGTAAAATCATTTTCTGATTTGTATCTGCAAATTGCTGCTGCCCTTGTGGTATCATCAAAGTTAGGTAAGCTTTATCAGCCCCCCACCTGGTAAATGATTTTAATGGTGATGGGTTAGATTACCCAGAGAGTAAGGCCTGTCAGTATGCTAAAGGTCATTCATTATTATCTAAAGGGTACGCCTGACAATTATGTAGAGCGGGGATGTGTTCTTAAATCTAATCATGCGGCGTACATGTTAGAAAATGTGGAATGTAGAAATACGGCAGCCACTTTATCCAATCAAGACAAATTATTTTCATAACTGTGATATTTCTCACAGGGATAATGAAATGTCACAGTGGATCCATGACTTACATTCCCTATCAGTTCTAAAAAGCCACTGTCTACCGTGAACAACTGCAAGGTTGTTTCATTTTCCTGAAATAAAAAAAGCACCACTACATATTACTCCACACCAATATCTGACCGGCCAGCAGCCCAAACTCCCCCGACTCTGACCCCGAGAGCAATGCATTTGTTTCTGGCCTTGGTGAAGTCACCGTCAACCAGAATCATCTGTGATTGGAGGGGCAGGTGTGTGGAGAAGAGAGATGGGGGGGCAGGGGGTGGATGTGAGGGGAGTGACCATGGATCAAGCTGCGGTGCAGAGATGTTGCTCAATGGTCCGCGGTTGCAGAAAGATATAAAGCTTATGACAGATGCTCCTCTTGAAAATGCATTACTGCGCCGGCCCATGTTCTCCCGAGTGTTACAGAGAACGTCAAGCCGCAGTAGCCGGAGCTTTCACAATTGTCAAGTAGCATTCTTTCCTGTTGCCTGCACCCAGATGTTAACACTTCCATTTGCCTGACATATTCAGAGACATATGTATATATATAATCCCTCATCTACTCTGTCATGCATCCTCCTATACATGTCTGCATGTGCAGTGAGAACTCGACTTTTCTCCCCCAAGCATTGTCAACAAACTGCTCTAGTGAACTGCCTAAAGGAGTGGATATATTTTCTGTATAGAGTCTAACAACCAGACCATTTGCATATTCTCTCCTTTTATTTACTTTCTTGTTTCCCAGACAGTGTTATACGTCGGCGTCCAAACAACATAAAATAATCATGCATTTTAGTACGGCTGTTACGACAAATTAATACTCCTGTGCTGCATCCATCCATTGTTGATAGTAAAATTCAGTTGCAGCAGATTAGTTTTATGCCTTTAGTAACCGTGTATTTGGGGGGGGGGGGGAGTAAAGCAAACAAACAAATCAATTTGTTACCTAATGGGCTTACGTAACACAATGAAAACAGTCTCTCAATATCAGGGCAATACTGTGTCACTAAGTGTTGGAAATATTCTAATGTGCTGAAGGCAGAGGCTAGGTTGTCTTTTAACACAGCAGGCAGTCGATCCCTCATTCGCCCATGCAAATGAATCTGACTGTGAGAATAGGAACATGTTCAAGTGGCTGCATTTAAAGATGAGATAAGTTTAGTTTAGCTGTATATGATACTCTATCCTACTTTTATGTGGAGCTTGATTGTTTTCACGATAAAGAGGATAATTGTGTCTAATAGAAGGCGAGAATCAAACCCACGACCCTCTCGTCAGAGGACAGCTCTAGGTCGTCATTGTAAATGAGAGCTGGTTCTCAATTGACTTACCTGGTTAAATAAAAAATACAAAAAATAAAAATAAACCTTGATCCGATCCACCCAATACAAGTTGGATTCAGGGTCGTGCGATAAAATCCATGAACTTAGTCTCTACATTTTTTTTTAAGGTGTAGTTTGCAGAAATCCAATCAGGACACAAATGTTTTTACTGGCTTCAAGACGATCACCTGTTATTATTATGCTCCAATCCAGTGGACTGCATAGTGACAACAGTGTTGCGGTATGCTGTTCCTTTCTTCTAGCAAAAGCAGATCCCAGACCAATGATGGGTGGATCCTTCATGGGCCAACCAATCATAGACTTTATTGCACTTTGGTGACTTTGAAACAGTCAAAGGTCTGTTATTCACACCATTAAGAACAGCAGCAATTGCATTGGACCTTCAAACTTTCTTGTTGACTCCTGCTGCAGCTCTGTTGCCAGGCAATAGGAGAATGCGGTGATACCAAGTTATTTCATTTTACCAATGCACTCCACACACAACCTTAAATGAGGACACAGCTGAAACACTGCTTTAACATCAGGTTTTTGAGCAGTTGCATATCACTGCCTCAAGGGAGCAGTGTACCCGCAACCTGAACATTTGCTGTTTAAACATGGACACATCTTACATTAAATAAATGGTAGATTAGAAATGTCAAATCTAAAAGTTGTCTAATTTTCTCCAAACCAACAAAAGAAAAACGGAACCAAAAAAAAAGACAACCACTCAAATCTCTCACATAAAATTTCCCAAACTGTAACTTCAGCACAATCTGTGAGCTCATGAGGGATCCATTACTCTCAGTGAGAAGATTGAGATGATTGAGAAAATGGGTTTTTGGGGCTTTTGAAAATTAAAGGGGCTCTGCTGTTGGGGATGTGCTGCTTCACTTACTGATGAGACAATTAAATTTGATCCCCGAAGTCATGTTTGAGGAATAAATGAATGAGTTTGAAGGCTTATCAGGCACCAAAATACTGCATACTACTTTATAATATTATGTGGATGGGGAGGAATGTACTACTCGGAGAAATTACTCTGGCAGTAATCATTTTATCTTTCTGCTGCAGCGATCGAAAGATAAGCAGCAGAAATACATTGTTCCAACTACAACAAAGAAGTCGTGCTCCACATGTCTGATTGGGCGGATAATGTTGCATTGTGTGCTGGGAAAAGTTGAACATAATCATTTTATGTATCAGCAAGGCACTCAGGCAGGATTCTGACCACTAGCCATTCTAAAAGTCTTATTTTTTTATTATTTAATTACATTTTGGTTTCATTCATTTCTTCCATTTCAAACTTCAGTCAAAGCAGATGGGTATTAATACACCGTAGACCATGGAAAGTTAATTGGCCCACTTGAAATCTTGTCTTGACTCCCTTGAGAAAACTCAGTCTCACTAGCCTACAGCCTCCTTACAGGCCAGCTTTAGTGTGGTCTTGTCAAACCCCAGCTCCACCGCCGGAGTTCTGGAAACCATCGCTGGATGCCAGGGTATCATGCTGGTTGTCCATAATGTTCGGCAGCCTGTCGTCCGCCGTGGAGATGGCACAAGTGCGGAGCACATGGTCCACGCTATTCATGCCAGATGCAACGGTGCAACTCCTGTTCGGCATTGTGGACGCTCCAGTTGAGTTCCAGAAGGAAATTGTCCTCCAGCAGGTACTATAGCAGCCAAATTGTTATTGCCTTCAAAAGCTCAGTGACAGTGGAATAAATCACACATTGACCACATTGAAATCACACATTTGGGACGGAAACATCACAAGTGAAGAAAGGCCGTTGAAAATGCGCACAAGGTCTATATCTACTAAACATGACTCCACAGAGAGGATATTTTTTTAAATGATCTGCTTTTTCCCCACTTGAAAAGCAGATCATGCAGATTATAGTCCCCCAAGCATAGCACTGAGGTAGAACTTTCCGTGTATTTTGTGTACCATGTGTGATGCTACGTGGCACAATGTCAGAGACGTTGAATAAACAGCTGAAGATCTCCTTGGAAACGACAGTTGACAAATGACAGGCCTGATGGCCCTCGAATGCAGAAGTGCCCCCAGACATGGAGGACGCCAACAGAGCAGGAGGAGCAGAAAACACTTGCATATTTTCCAGAATTCAGAAAAGTCGAGATGTACTGAAGATGACTTCCCGTGATGCAACATGTAATTTTACTAATGCAACATTTGTCGTCATCTCATAAATCATCTTTGTAATCTTCTCATTTTGGTGGTTATGGTGCAACGCTGCAGCAATTTCTGTGGAGGTCCCCGGGTTTTATCCATCATGCACAAAACCCAGAACTTGCACCTCTGGATGATGAAGACTTGCTCTGCAGCGAGGCATATGAGCAGAATGGATCATATAAATCGATTGTTACCGGCACTAAACTCTGGGAGTTGAAGGGGAGGGGTACAGCGTGTGCTTGGAGACGGCTGCATATATTTGTGTGGCACTATGTTAGGTGTCTTGTGGGCAGCAGACACCCAATGTAGCAGTGTGGTTTACAGGATAAGACCAATGCAGATGTACGTACGGGGGGGGGGGGCGGAGTGGGATGGAGGGGGGTGGGGGGGGGGGGGGGGGGGGGGGGGTGTGGAGTGGGGATGAATGCCTTCGTTCACTGGCGCTCTGACGTCTCTTGTTCATTCAGGAGAGGAGGAGCAGTTCCAAGGCAGACGCTGGAGAACGATTCTACCACCTGGACAGACATCACGCTGTGTGGGAAGGTGACGGCGATGACACAGTTCTAGGAAATGAACCTAATTTGTTTTTTTGGGGGGGAGAGCACCAGGCCTTTATAGTTTTCATCATAATAACAGTAACAGCATTGGAGATAGTGATGAAGGGCAAACAAGGATAATGAGGTTTAAGATGAGATGGCGGTGGGTGGTAAACATGCAAGGTCAGCGAGAGTTGTACACGTGAGTAAATGCAATGACAAAATGAACAATTCGATTTCAGTGCAAAAGAATGTTCCCATGATGAGTTAAAACTGTTCTCCAAGAGAGTAAATGTTAAGAACACTCAGCTATTTATAGTTCCTTGTGTTTTCCAGGGTCACCTCTATCTGGGTTTTCAATACGTTTAACTACTTCTGGATTGTGGATGCAGCAAAAGCTGAGGGTGAGCTTCATCCGTATACTTTTACTTTCCGTTTGTCTTTTCCATCTGAAACGGTGACGCAGAGCCTCATGGGCACTTAAAGTAATAATGTAGAATTTGGACCATTAAATAAAATGAGTTCCTCAAATTGACAATTCTTTAGGTGATGCAGACTTCTGTAAAATAGTTACATTACTTTGACTGTTATGTCTCCTGGTGGTAATATCAAAGAAAGCACATAAAAGCCAGCTTCACCAAAACCTTTCCAAATCAGAGAGTTCACTTTGTTACCATAGCCATTGCCCTTCAGTGAAACCCCATTGACTCCATGAGGTCAAAACACTCTCAAGTGCCACTCCACTAGAAGCCAGAAAGGAAATTCTTCCACTATCTGCAGCATATTCATTATTTTTGGGCCGAGCGGCGCCACCACTGCTCCACAAAACCCCACATGGTCCTGCGCCTCTACACACCACCATACACACCGCGCTGATAAGATTCACTTGATACAACAACTCATTTTTTAGCTCAGTGGTGCATATTGACATGTTGTCATATCCTGCCGCTACACCTCACTGAATACACCGTGTATACCGAGACTACTTCCTTTTGTGCAGAATTTGACAGTTTGTTGATTTGTAATCAAAACACATGTGATGTCAGGAGGATAGGGCAGCGATCATACAACTGACCACTGTGCAGAGAAGCCTGGTTAAAAGAGCTTGGACTGACTGTTTGCTGATATGAGGTGTTTTCTTCTATTTTATCTCACAGTTCCAGTTTTGCACACGTTTGACCACATACTAAAACAGTTTGTAAAACAAAATGGAAAACAGATGTTTGTCCCTTTATCAGACATATTGTTCAGATAGTCTACAGGATTTTAAGTTTGAAATCTCTGAACATTAGAGTTCAGACCAATTGGACAGAAATATTCTTTTCAAAACGACTATAATATTATTTTAAAGAAACATACCTCATGGTTTACTTCTGTGTTTTTCAGTCATTGTAGAGTGGCAGCGATTTCTTCATTCATTTGATTTATCAAAGAGTCATAATGAGTGATACAATCGATAGCACAGTTTGAAAAGATGAGACAGGGAATGTATTATATTAAATTATATGGTTGAAAGCCAAATCGTTATCCAGTATCTTTTATTGTTGGTTTTGAAAATGATGTAAATTGTGAACTTTTCTGTACCGAGCGAGACTTTAACTTTTAAACTGTTATCCCTGAAGTCTTAAACTCCCCTGACCTTCTTTATTCTACTGCAGCTTCATTCATTGAATGCAAGGTCTCACTGAAGTGCCTGTGTAAATAAAATAGAGTTGACTCTGAATAGACAAAAAATTCCATGCAGATCTTGGTTCAGTCACAGCAACTATAAAAGTGTGAATGTCTTAAAAGCCATCTGAGGAACCTTTCAACTTAACATCTTCATTCACAAAAAAGTATTTTCTTTTTTTTTCTTTTTTTTACCTGTGAGGCAGCAAATAAACTATCTAAATTGAGGTATAAATAGGATAAATTATGAATGCAGATGATCTCATAAATGCTATTGTTTACATTAGAGGATTTTACCAACTTAATCCTACATAGCAATATTTCATGTGAGATAGTAAGTATCCTATCTTACTCAGGGATCATTTTGAGTTTACTCCTCACGTGGTGTTTACCCTCCAATATCACTCTTGGAGATCTGTGCTGACTGCACTCTCAGGTTTATCCACCCAGTCACATAATCCCCTTTTGAATGCGCTGTTGGATTTGGCACATGCAAGTAAGAGAAATGTCATTCAGTCTCCCGTTTGCTGCCATTTACTGGCAAACTATGAATATGTGTGATTTTATAGATTCCTCCAAAGTACCTATTATATGTGTAAATATCTTTGAGGTGCAATGGGAACTTGCCGCCCCATGACTGTGCTTGTTGCTGTTCTGTGAGCTGAAGGTCAGAGACTCCTCAGGAGGTGGTATTAGATGTGGTTCCAAGTACATGGATGGGGACATCATCACAGCAACCACCAGATTATCTCTTTGTGTACTTACGCCTGTGCCAAATTTTCATCTGACAGTCATGTGACTTAGCTCCTGTTGAACTTCAAAGATCCTCAGACTTTGATTTACAGTTGCAAAAATGAAAATACAAATTCAAGTTTTGCAGTACAAACATCATCAGGACCAACATCTGTGTGGATGTGCTGTAAAGGGCTATCTTCCATGTTATATGCCTCCACCTGCAGCACCACCTCTACTCTTGAAAGCCCTGTGGATCTTTGTGTTGTTCTGAACGTATCAGCGTCGAGAATCTCCTGATGCGTTATAAAAGTGTTGAGATCATCTCTGAATAAAGTCTGGATTTACAGATCCCCCAGAGTTCATTTGTGGAAACTGCACAGCTAAATCCTCAAGTGAACTTGTAACCGTGCGTAGGGTGAACCATTCTTCCTGTGTCTCCGAATGGGCTCATCGTCAGTGTCCTTCCAAACTGCTGCAGCTGCTCTAGACATCCAGCTCGATGCAACAGCCCATGTTTCAGTTGTATTTCTTTATTCCCCTTGTGCGGCCGTTTGAGCCAAATGATCCTCCTCAACAGCATTTATATGTTTTATTGATTGCTCTCAAGGACACCATCACCTAAGGGCTCATTATGAATTGCCTAATGAGGTAGATTATCCACACCCCGTCCCATTTGGCCGTGTGTTCAAATGTTTGCGTCCCTCACTAACCTATGTCTCTTATCCTGTTGGACACTATACACGTGCAACATTTGCAGCTTGGTTTGAAAGGGCAAACGCTGACCACCCTTATTACTGTGCAACTGATTTCTCTCTATTAGCTGATCTATGCCTGATTATAGACCAAGGGCCCCCCAGCGGCTTAAACTGACCATTAGCTGCTTGCGCTGTTTATTCCTGTCAAATTAGACGCCTGTGTGTTTCAAAGGGCCTCACGGTGTTTCGACAAATCTATTTGATCTCCCTTGTCTCATCCAGATGCTTAACCTGGAATAACATTCGACATCCTCACTAATGCAATCGCTAAATAGAAAGTTAGATGCTAATGAAAAGGAAAAGCACTGTTTTGTTGAGTCACAGTGACCGTGACCTTTTTTTTTTTTTGCTTTGAAAGACCAACATTTAATCACTTCATGTTTGATTTGATTCATTATTAAGTCAACATTTATTATGGGTCAACTGGGGTCACTTCTAATGAGAATTGAAAGAAGGGACACTGAAATCAATGTGCAAAAAGAAACAAGAACTAATGAAACCAGCATGAAAAGCAAAAGGAGCAGAAAAAAGAGAATTTGTCCAATGGAGTTGGACCAGGGTCTCTGTGGGCAACAAGGGCAAACTATGTGAGCATGGCAGAATCATGCTGAGAGAATTGGACCCAGGAAGTAGATTTCACTGTAAAACACCAAAAGTCCAGTGTATTTTCATCTCACAAATATTTATTTCTTATTTATCTTAATAATCCTTTATCTTTTAGGAAATCTTCAATTACATCGCTGTCTGGAGGGAGATAAACAGCTTGTTGTGTAATTTGCGGAGACATCCGACCATGCAGAGACAATTTTGTCGTCTAAAATGAAACTTTCACATTTTCTCGCTGCCACCTGGAGACATTCAAAAAAGTGCACGCGTGTGTGTGCGCACAAATTTCACCCTTACTTCAAGGAGAATTGAGTTCGAGTGCATTTTCTGATGCTCTGTTAATGACAACGACTTTCCCGTCACATCCCTCAGACCGGTGGCTTCGCTTACTGATGCCCATTTTATCTAATTACATTTATCAAACAACAAAAGGCCAGAGCAGCCAGAGAAGATCCACACTAATTACATTAGAGCTGGAGGTAGATTGGCAGCGGTGATGAAGTGATGGCGGCCGCAGCGCGCGGCCCCTTTCCTGACAGTGTTGAATAACTTCGAGCCCCGTCCTGGTTGTTTATGAGATTGAGCTGTCATCTGAACATCACTCACCTTTTAGGGTGATCTCCCGTGGCAACGCAAGGAAGATGAGCTGAAGTGGATCAAAGGACTGTGTGAAAAGACCATCGCCGTGGATATGCGCGTCTATTCAACACCCTCATCATCATGTTAACTAGAGCCGAACGATTAATCGACTCTCATCGATTATACAAATGATTCGATTACAATTTTCCAGAATCTAATGATTGAATCTTTAAAGGTGCAGTGACATCTTTTGGTTAAGTTGAAAATTGGAGCATGCAGGAGAAACTTTTGTAGCCCTCAGTTGTCATTGAATACATTGGGGTGATTATTCATTTGTAAAAATGGCTTCATATAATTGTTTTGCGATTTTATTTCTATAGTGACAAAAAATGACCTAAATCTTACACACTGCAACTTTAATTCATGTTTTCCTGTAACTGTTAAGAAACTGACGTAACATACGCTACTTCTCATTTACAAGATGCACACACACACACACACACACACACACACACACACACACACACACACACACACACACACACACACACACACACACTTGCTTCCCAGGGATGGTGTCAATAGGCGATGATAGTCCGATAATGATCATGTCATTTTCCACATTTGTACTATTTTGTTTCACCTTTTCAAATCATCGTTTAATACTATCAAGGACAATAATTGCTAGATTAATGGATGACAAAAATGATTGATGGCCGCAGCTCTAATGTTGACACCAACTCTTTATGTTTTTGGCAATCTTCAGCCTGGGGACGCATGGCGCGCCGAGCCACACGGTGGTCGATCCAGGTCCTGGAAAGCAAAACCAGCCTCTCCTTGCAGCAGTGAGTATTTCCCTTGAAGAGACAGTGTTGCTCTTACTGCTCCACGAGCTTTCAACAGAACTCGGAATCTTCTGTTCACACAAAAGCCTGTTGGTGTGTGTGTGTGTGTGTGTGTGTGTGTGTGTGTGTGAGACAGAGCGAGCGAGCGTGTGCGCTCTTGTCTTGTGTCTGTGTTTGCTGAGGGGGTACAGACAGGAACTGAGGAATTTGCAGCTGTCACAATGAGATGTCAATATTTATGACACGCTGTTTGCTCTCTGGTACGTGTGAACTCCCTCCTCCTTCAGACATCTGCTTTAGATATTTGCACGTTGGCGCAGCATTACGGAGGATTGCAAACAGAGACCAGAAAAGCCCGTAGAATTAAATTAACGGCAGCGAATTAATTTCCTTTTTCATTCCTGTGTCAGTCTTTTCACACTTCCAATTCCTGTGCACAGATTCTCACCTTGACATTAAAGGCTTTAATGGCGACTTGCTACTACTGTAAAAATGTACATCCGATGTACTACAGGTTATTGAATGACCCGGCGAGCTCTTTCACAACACTTGCAATACGGTGAAGTAAAAGGGTCCTCGGGCCGCTCAGTGAGCGCCGTCCAATTCAAAGCATATGGCTTGTTTTGTAGTTGAGCAGACCAGGAGGGAGATGGGCTTTGACTGGACGCCTCACTAGAGCTTCTGTGGTTCTCCCCTTGTGTTCTTAATACTGCACCTGTTACAATCTGCCATGTGGACTGGGGTATTTTTTATTTATTTTTGGGCAGGGGGCTTGTACTGCTGCACACTGAGGGGGGCAGGGTGTGTTTCACTGCTGCCGACTTGTTTGATTAGGACATTTGGACTTTCTGATGGGAAATGAATTAAAATAATAGGTGTGCTTCCAAAAAGATACACTGAGTTAGCATTGCATGATAAAGGAAGTGAAGTAGGAAAACTCCATCTTTTTTACACCACCCTTGGTATGTGCTGTTACGTGCAGCAGCCATTAGCATATATGTTTTGACATCTAGTGGTAGAGTCGCATATTGCAGCATGGTCTGCCAATTATGTAGAAGAATCTATACTTTCGCCATCAGTTGCTTTTAAATCGTATGTGCCTCGAGGGCTGCTGTCAGTAGAGCGTGCTTCTAAACCTGAAAGGCTCATTCAGGGCTGATGTGAAAGCGACGATTGACACATTCAGGTGATTTCAAAACTTAGATAAACCTTATTATTGTTATATATTTCCTTTTGGCAAGTCTCTTTCACCCAAGCCTTTTGAAAATGTAGACTTCAGCCGTTTTTGTCCTCAGTTTTGTTGCGGGTTAAGAGCATATGACGTCAAACGCCCTGTATGGGCTGTAAAAAATAAAGTTTTCATTCGGTAGGAATACAATGAAGTGGAATCCATGACACTGACCAGTTCTCCATTCAGAGGGAAGGACAACCTTTTCATATGCACTTGATTCTGTAGTTGGCAGATACGAGAGGAGTACATTGAAAATACACCCACAACCTGATCATTATCAAGTTGACACAACCCACATAGGTTTTAATGACAGGACTTAGTGTGTTATATAAAAGGTCTTTAGTGGACTTGCAGTGCAATGCTACTAAACGTGTTAGACAACGTGACATCATCGCTGCCATTCCTTTGTCCTGATTCATTTGAGAAGGCTGAATATATTGACAGGAACTTGTGGAGTACTGTATTGTTTTTCCATTCATTTGATTTGTACTGGATGGTGTGGCATTGAAACGCTCACTCCACTCTGTCGTTGCTTGTTTCAGGCACAATGCGGCAGCCTGTTTTTTGCTCTGGTTGCAAAGCGCTTGCTCACCTTCTCGTCTGCCTCCAAGACCCGTTCCGTGCTCGCAGACGTGTTTCCCAAGTCTCTCCTTTTGTCTGAGCCGGTGTCGTCTTTACGCTGTTAAAGCTACACGGCGGACGCCGCCCCCCTCGCTGACCCTCCATCACTATTTTATCGAAGATCCCCTGAACTCAATTCTCCCAAACAATATTGTTTTTCTTTTCTCTAGCTTTAATTTACTGAGGTTTCAGCCTCTCTCTTCTTCTTCACCGTGGCGCTTTCAATTTCAATTTACAATGGTGAAAGTTCTGTTGATTGGCTTCATGCTGCGCTTTGTAATGAGACGGCGTTGTGTGATCTGCACAGGTGGAATTGTGTATGTTTCCTTGCAAATTTATAACTGTGGGGCCAGGGCTTTGGTGCACTGAACTCCTGCCAGGCTCAGGGCTTTTACAAGCTCCCCGTTTTGCGTTGGGTGATTAAAATATCATCACCGCTTAAATTAACACTTCATTAGCGAAAAAAAAAAGAAAAGGCCATTACAGCTCTGAGCAGCCAGGACTTTCAGCAAACACAACCAATACAGGCTTCAGTATAGAGTGAACATCTGAAATGAAACGTGGAAACAAAGGATATAAAAAAAGATGCCCTCAGCTGGAGAACGGCTCCATCCATGAATGACGAGTGGGTACCTTCATAAAACAGGCAGAGGGGCAAAAATATGGCGTGATGGTGGAATGAAGAAAGACGCAGAGTTGTAGGGGAAAAAATAGTGAGGACAGTAAGAGTTGCTGTCAAGTGGAAAATGGAAAAGTGTAGGGCATGAGATTCTCCTGCTGCCGGCGCCAGCCCTGCATATTTTGAGGAGCGCACGGACCCAGGCGGGTCGGGCTGCAGTGTGTGCTGCCGACCCCCGGCAGCAGACCGCCTTTGGCCACATCCTAATCTCCGCTTAATTATTTAGACCCAACAACCCGCTCTCAAGGCTTGCTTTGTTTTCTTTCCCACTGTAATCCTATTGCATATGTTTAGTTCTCATCTTGGCCACAGAGCCAGAAACAAACAAGGCCTACCACTTTTTTTTTTTTCACTTGAAATGAGATGCTTTGCCAAGAGCAATAAAAGCCGAGAGAGCTCCCTGTTGTCAGCACAAAGAGTCATATTCCGCTTTAATTTGGCCCATATTTCCAATGGAGATTCCACATGATGGTGGTTAGTCTCTTTCATATCGCACGTTAGACAATAAACCCAAACGTATACGGTCTCTGGACGATTGTCACGTGACAATGACTATTTCTCACTCATTAGGGAATGCCAATTAAATATACAGTGTCAAAACCTTTAGTTTTCTTTGTCTATGTTGTCCAACAAATCGCTGTTGCGAAGTGTACACTCCGTCTTCTAAAGGATTCCAGCAGAGGAACCAACGTGTGAACGTCTGCTCAAGTCAAAACACCTGCGCTGACTTCACAGATCAGGACCAGGGAAGCTTGAGAGATTCAATCTACACAGAGCGGTGCAGCAGTAGTTTCCTGTCCGCTGTGATTCATAGGTGAATTATCCTTGAACACTCGCTAAGGTGCTCATAATAACGCATTTGTGACAACCCGAGTGCTCGACTGTTACTCAGTATTATGCACACTTTCTTTTTGTAGTGTAAAGTTTTCTCACCTTTTACAAATGTGGCTCCTGGATTTTGTTTCTTTCACACATGAATAGTCACGGCTGTTAGATAGGGGAGATGCAGAGGAATAATTAACATTTTGACCTGATGATGGCGCCATATAATGAAATTTAACTGTGTATTCATATTGTGGTGGAGCACGGTTGAAAGAGACCAAATTAACATTTCAGAATTATATTTCTGTAATTTTTGTCACTTCTAGAAATATTACAAAACAATGACATACCCACATGTTCATCAATTTATAAGCAACTAAATATTTTGTTTCTTTTCTATGACCCTTAAATGAGCCATTTAATGCATATTTACTTGAGGAGGGGGTCCTCTCTCTGGGGGCTGCCATGATTTTACAGTAGCAAAGGTGGACGTATTAAACATCTTTGGAGTTGTAATGACAACTTCAGTCTACCATAGGTTCTCCTGCATGTTCAGAAGGGTGAGAGTGAGGTGGTGGATTCATCATGCAACTTCACCTCTAGATGTTACCAAATCTTACACACTGCACTTTTAAGAAATAAAGAAATACTGTGATGGCAAGTGATGATGAATGCCTGGATCCACATTAAAATTCAATGGGTTCATTTTCAGGTAAAAAAAAAAAAAAAAGTTGAAATCAGTCCAGTTGCATTCCCGTCAAAAACAAAACCTAGTTGGCAGCGATAAATAAATTGAAGTCAAACCAAAGAGGCAACATTCAAAAGTCGTCTCCTTAAATTCCTTTTGAAAAACATACTGGCAGATTCTATTAAAGATATTCTTAAAAAAATAAAAAAATAAAAACTCCACTCAAAGTTGTATTTTTACACTTTGCTCAGCCCCTCACTTCCATGTGCCAGATGGGCTATTAGTGATGTGGTAACTCCATGCTGAGCTGTACACCCACACACTGACTACAACACTGCCACATGTGGCGACGTTACGTGTAACATTACTCATATTATTATTATACCTGATTCAAGGTCCTTGTCATGAAGCTTTAAAAAATGTTCCTTGTGTTTGACACGAAAGT
This sequence comes from Chascanopsetta lugubris, assembly GCA_016785325.1. NCBI lineage: Eukaryota > Metazoa > Chordata > Actinopteri > Pleuronectiformes > Bothidae > Chascanopsetta > Chascanopsetta lugubris. Next base: position 87,891 of record JAFBJT010107415.1, on the reverse strand, counting down.
CGACACCTGTGATCTTGTCACAGTGGGTTTTTAGATGATGAGGTCACTGCATCACTATGTCCTCAGAAAAACAATGTTACACAAGCTATACAGCCACATAGATAGATTATTATTTTCTCTATCCATATGAGCTGCCCACAGTCCTGCACTGAGCTCCATGTAATGTATTTCTAGCAGTTGGTTATCAATAGGATCTCTGAGCTCATGTCTTCATAGTGTTCATGTGGTACATGTGTCACACGTGTCCCACAGTTAGAAAAATGAGGCAAAGATTTCAGCTGATGATCTCGGCCGATGCAAGTGATTTATAGGGGAGACTGCACATCATCGTCGTCGTCGTCCCTTGCTGACTGCGCCACCCCTCACCTGTGAGTGATGCAGGGGGAATATGGGCATTCATCTTTAGCAGAACATCAAATTGAGACCCCAGCGTGCAGACCTTGAAAATCTATTTAGCGAAATATGTAACTACGGTGTGAAATATTTCCTCTTGTCGATCTCCTCCTGTTTTACATTTCTAAGCAAAGTTACGTTTGTGCTCGCGTCCTCCATTTAATCGAATGAATTCGACAATGAAGTGCGGCAAATGCTGAAATGTTAATACCCAGACGTTGAAAATAGGAGATTCACAATGTGGCCTCAATGGGGATGTACGTAATACTTTTTAAAGTTGTTGTCAAAAGTTGCCGTTGAGTTTGCGCGAGTCGCGTATCTTATTACCCTGGAAAGTTGCTGAAAATGTTTGTTTTTCATTAGTCTGCAGCTGGGAGGCTGGGACGCCAATATCCACATTCATCTGTGATTCTCCCACTTGACCACCCCTCCACCCCCCCGCTCCCCACGAGAGATAAAATTCTCATGACTGATGGACCTGCTGGCTATTTGGACATCTGTCTCACCCCTTCATAGACCTGGCAGGGTGAGTTCTGGGTACAGTGTGACAGGCTCTCCGCCGCAGCATGTGCTAACACCGGGCAGGAACATTTCGGCGGCCTGAGCCTCAGAGATCAGCCATTAGTAGGTTGTCAATCTCACCGGCTCTAATAGTCTTCTGGGCGGCTGGGAGGACGATTCCGCCCATGGCTTCCAACGAAGGAGGTATATTTGAGATCATTACAGTCCAGATAAATTTAGCTGCTGTAAGGGAATTATGTCTGGGCTGGTGTAGAATGTGGCATAATTATTGTAGTTATGTGGGGGATGGAGTCAAAACGGTGCTGCATAAAAGTGTATTTTTACTTGACAGCAGTTTGAGGCCGGAAAGCTGAAAGTTTCAAACTTTGGTAATATTTGGCAGTAAGGACTGCACTAATTAACTGCTGAACTGCATGGATGTTAACATATTGGCTCCATAATTCTGCTAATGAGAGGGATGTTGATGCTTATTGAGTTTATGAATATGAACCATCCACATATTTTTTTTCCCCATCAATACATTAAACATCCAGTATGTAAGATTTCTATTTCTGTAGTAATTGGTGGAAATGGGGATGTACAGATAAGCAATTATATTGATGTTTTCACAACTGCTTAATTAAATTTATTAGCAAATCTGTCCCTTATATTAATGTACAATTTTGTTTTAACAGTGGCTCAGAATGGACAGACTTCCATTTAAAGCTGCTGTGTTTGAGATTTCCGTTATTTTTGTCACTTCTAAATTATTGCAAAACCATTATATACTGATATTTTCACGAATTTATAATCACCAAAATGCTTATATTTTCTTAAGCATTCCTTTCTATAGGGCTGACATGTTTTTAAAGTAGCCAAGAGAAAACATGTGAGGATGAGGTCAAGGATACAACATATTAACTTCACCTCTAGGTGTCTAATTTTACACACTGCACCTTTAAATGACGACTAAATGCGTTCTCCTATACTATTAGACATTCAACCTCAACATGCTACTTCTCCACTTTATGGCTATATCTCTAGCACTGTACCTTTAAAAGCTTCCATCTAATATTTGACCTTATGTTGTTCAAGTGTAGTTTTCAAATAACTAAATAGTGGTAAGAATCCATGTCTGAAATCATTTTGATGAACTTCCACCTTGCAGATTATGTTTTTACCCCGGGATGATGCCGGTGTGTTTATTAGTGTGAGTTTTGTGAAATTATATTTTTAAAAATCCTATTGACTTGCCAGAGGGATGGACATTGTGCAGAAAATATGTTTTTCTTCCATTTTCTTGTGAGAGGGTGAACTTCACCGTCATACCCTGGAATCATTTATAGATCTCATGAAAAAAAAACAAAAACAAAGAAATCAATGAATATTTGCAGTTTAGTGCAGCATGACCGACTGTAAGAAGCCTCACTACCATCTGCTACATTCAGTATCATTCTAGTTGTTGATAAAAGTTGTTTCGTTACTGAGAGGGATAAAGCCTCCATTGTCCCAAGAGCCTCTAACTGCCTGGGTGGGGGGGGGGGGGGTTATTAAAGTAAACAAGTCTGTGATGACTGTAAGAAGCCTCACTACCATCTGCTACATTCAGTATCATTCTAGTTGTTGATAAAAGTTGTTTCGTTACTGAGAGGGATAAAGCCTCCATTGTCCCAAGAGCCTCTAACTGCCTGGGTGGGGGGGGGGTTATTAAAGTAAACAAGTCTGTGATGTAACAATTTTACACTCAGAGGACAAACAGTGCTTGTTAGCACTGGCACAGAATAAGGGGGGAAACTATTAAGCATCTAAACAGTGTGGATGTGAAAGTGCTTGGTACAGCTACTGTTTATCCGCTGTCGGCCATTTTTGGCAGAAAGCCGACAGAGTTGGGGGAGAAAGGGGAGAAACTCTTGCAAGTCTTTCCTATAGAAACATTAACACACTATTCTGAAAGTAATTACAACCCATTTAGAGAACACATTTGTATGCAGAGAAAAGAAAAATTGTGGAAAACTTGCAGCCTAATTCCATTTGGACCTCAAGAGTTTGAATTGAGTCCTCATCAGAATTCACTAATAAGGCCTTCATGTGTCTGTCAAACAGTCATCCTTTTGGCTGTGCCTGAGGCACACAGTCCCTGAACCAACCTGTCTGTAACGTATAGCATCAGATCAACAGAATACCTAATTCTGTCTCCAGACGAGAGTCTGTCTCTGCACCGCTTCTTTGTCTTCAATGGTGAATGACGAGTCAACAAACATCTGTAGTGTAGTGCATTTTCAGAGGCTATTTAGTGACTTTGGTGATCGGATATTTTGATATAATTGTGACCGAGCGGTGCATAAGAGATGCCAGATCACATTCCAACGCTTCAATCATTCATAAAAATCCTAATAATTTATAGACCCGATCCTTTCTTGCCAATGCGTGTGTCTCCTCAGTCTGTTTGCTTCTTCTTTTAATCCCACTTTTTCTTTTTAGTTTGCCAACAGTTCCTCACCAGCACTTCCCCTCTGGAGATGGGGGAATTTAAAATATGGATCCTTCAACACTCGACTTGTCATTACACACACACACACACACACACACACACACACACACACACACACACACATACACACACGCACGCACACACACACAGAGGAGTGCACACAGAGCGAGTGGTGCACATTTCATCAGACAGGTATACTCAGTGGTATTGATGGTTCACTACAGCATTCATGACCAGTATGTAGTTTTCATCTCTTCTGCTTTTGCAGCCACTGCAGTAATACATGGAACATCTTACAGCAAACCTTACAGCATCCCTAATACTCGGTGTGTTTTACTTTGCTTTCTCTGTGTGTGTTTGATGACTGACTTGCAGCATACACATGCACACAGTCAGAATGTGCCCTTGAAAAACCTACAAGGCTGTGTATGGTAGAACAGAATAGACTGTTTGTTTTTATATATAATACACTCTTCCATATGCAAGATGAGGCTAGGGTAATTTCCGAACTGCTGCAAATAGAATATAAAAGGTGGATTGTAAAAACAACATAAGAAATAAGGAAGACATCAATGTATCAAATGATACATCAATATTATTAAGTTCACACTCAAAGTTCCGAGGAAAGTTCCAAATTCAATTTCACGGAATTATCAAACGTAATGACTTCAATGATCCCTGGAGAATAATATGTCTGCTGCAGCAATGGCAACCCGTCACGTGCCTTCATCACTGCCAGGCTAATGACTCTGTAATGGCACCATTTATCCATCCAGCCTCATTGAGTACAGTGCAGGGCCCCACCAGGTTCTTCGCCTGTCGGCTGACGCTTCAAGCACTTGATTATGAGTGAAACACTGGAGAGCCGGTGATTGCAAAGAATTGCAAAGCATCAGAATCACTTTAAATGTTACACTATTGCAGTCAGTGTAAATACATTACATTCTGACCTTTAGGTACCATTCAAATGTTGTCTCATTAAAAAAAGCAATTAGCTATTTCTATTTCAAGCTATTCTTTCAAGTGTGGTATCTAATTAGAATGAGTATTCTTTTAAATGTTGCAATTACTTGTCATATATTCATATTTACTTCAAAACATTCATTTCCATCGTGCTACCTGGCACTCTACCTCCTAAGTATATCAACTGTTTCATAATGAGTCTTCTACTAACAAGCTATTAGCATAAATTTCATTAAGAAACAGTTACATGATGAATGTGAACCATTATTTGTCTAAATCATGCCAAGAATCTGCGTGATTGGCACGTGTACCCTGTATTATTATAATTATACTGCGATCAAGAGAGCTGATGAGCGAGCAGATTATCAGTGTGAATGTGTGTTTAACAAGCAATACAACAGAGTGAGCTGAACTGTTTCCACAGCACAAAGTCTATACACAACAACTTTTCAAATCCTTAGTATTGTCAGACAATATTGACGTTCAGCAATCCCAGCTATCCAGGCTGTTTAATACATATTGATGTGAAGAGTCCCGCAACGCCCAGAGCAATTCCACAATTTTGACTATTTGTTTTTCTCCTTCTTTGGAATGAATTTAACTGTAAAAATGCATTTGCGTCAATTTAAACTCGCTACACGATTGTCTTCCCAACGTGGGCTCAGGAGATACAATGGATTACCCATTAAAAGCCGGTAGTTCGATCCCAGGCTTCCTTATTCTGCCTGCTAAAGATCCCAATCCCATGACGACAATGGTAATTGGAGAAAGTGCTGCAGAGTGAAGTACTGCAAAGAACGTTGAGTGGAAAATACAGACATATATTTTCTGGTAATGCTTTAGTGAATCCTTGTCCTTTGGATTCCAGTATAGCGGTACCTGTGTATAGGTTATTTATACATAAAGGTTCCCTGCCGTGTCTATTGCTTTGGCAGCCATTCAGAGAGCAATAATGTCACTGTGTGCCTCCTTTGGTGAATTCAGCAGCAGACACTACACCTGTCATATGTACGTTTGTTGGCATATGTTCATACCGTATATACGGTAGGCCTCTTGACTTTCAGGGTCATGAATAGCAACCACTGACTCCCACGTATGTAATTTCAGCACCAGTGACAGCATCCGATCATACAGACTTACGGCACCACATATTATAACCCCTAGTTTATCATTAATACACATTTTCAGCACCATATACAGCAACCACTGCTGTCACACCTATAGACTTTCATCTATAGGTGACTATAGATCGACTTCATCGCCATGGGTGGCTGCGACTGAGTCATCCTCCTCTAATCTCTTGCATATGTAGCGCCAGCAGCACAGGCGACAACAATTGGTGTCTTTGGCATATACATTTAAACTTAGTGGAAATAAATCTCTATTATACAAGGATTGTCAGCACGAGGGTAACAACTCCTCTTTTGGCTATAGAAACTTTCAGCACCATGGACAGCTACTGTTTTATTTCTCTCTATGGCCAGTCACCACTGTTTTGGCTATAGAAACGTTCAGCACCACGGACAGCTACCATCATATCTCTCTATGGCTGGCAAACACTGTTTTGGCCATAGGAGTGTGCAGCACCATGGACAGCTGCCATTTAATCTTTCTCTGGCTCCCTGCCACTGTTTTGGCTGGATAGAATTCAGCACCATGGACAGCTATTATTGTATATCTCTCTCACTAGTAACTACTGTCTGGTTTATTGAAATGTTCAGCACCATGGACAGCTACTATTTTACTATCTTCAGCCAGCCACTACCATTTTGGCTGTAGGGACTTTCAGCACCATGGACAGCTACGACGAAACATCGTCCATGTATTCTCAGCTGTGGATGAGTTAGAAAAGACTTTAACAGTTTTCAGTCAGTCTAACTTAACCTGCTCCCAGTCCTACAGTCACGGTGTATATTTAGAAAATGTATTTATGTATTTATGATGATCCGGCACCAGGGAGGTGCGATCATCATCATCATCATCATCATCTTCACCATCGCCCTTTTGGCCTTTTTGACTCATTCTAACTTCAGTTCTAACATAGCCCGGCGTTGTTCTATACAAAGCACATCACAGCCTACACTTGGCAACTTCTGATCAACTCGACGCCTCCCCACGTTTTCTCATAAAAAAAAAAAATAAATAAATAAAAAAAATCCTTTCATCCGCTCTCTGTGCTCCTCCAACCATCGGACCTTCTCCCACTTTCACCCCGGCTCTGTTAAACCCAACTAATACGCACAAGTCCCCCGTGCAAATATTTACCTATCAGCACAAAAAGGTAAAGTCACGACACAGCTCCTTATCCTCAGCCACCCACCCCTCGGCTCCCTTTCTGTCCGTCCAAGCTCGGGCACAGCCCGGACCCACCCCCTCACTTGTCTGCCATGACCGTCCTCCACAATCCCCCGCCTGTGTGAGCTTTGTACCTCCCCCATTTCTCGCCCTCAGTCTGTGCGTCCCAGCCTCCCTTCCTAGACATCCCTGGCACACCTCTCCGCCCGCAAACGACTCCTACGGAGAGAGGAGGGGGCAAAAATAAATTTAGAAAAAAAACGAGCAGCGACACTCTCAAACACATAAATCCTCCCATCCAGCAGCTCCCTCGTCTTCTTCCTTCTCTCTTTCCCCGGACTTCGCGACTTTATCCATCCTCCCTCCCTCTCTCTCTCTCTCTCTCTCTCTCTCTCTCTCCCTCTCCCTCTCCCTCTCCCTCTCTCTCTCTCGTATTCTTTCTATCTGTGTGCGCCAATGCCCGACACGGCGCCGCTGAAACGGAGGATTTTCCCCCCTCGAGCATGAAAAGGATCGCCGGATCATCCGCAATCCAACATCACCGACCGAGCCAGCAGCATGAGCCCTGGATACATATGCTCCAGCAGAAGTTGTTGGCCGGAGAACTAGGACACCTCGGACCACAGATACAGCGAAGAGGGGAGAGTCAGTTTTAGGTAAGTGCGGCTCCGGGACTTTCGCGATCTGGGGCAGATTTCGCCTCCATGTGCGGAGCTGCTTGGGGCGGTTGTGGCACAATTATGGCGATGTTGCGTGGTCAGCATCTTACAGCGAGGTGGCCGGTGGCGTCTCTTATGGGATGGATGCCTTTTTTCGTCCTCTTTAAATATCAGCTTTTCCTAAAATTATACAACTACCACCCCGTGCATCCCTTTACACAGCGCCCATCGACACATTAGATCTTATTTTGCGCCTCCTCCTTATCTCATTTCCTCTAAACAGCCGCTGTTATGCGCACACGCATGCTTGTCCCCCGCGCACGGTGTGAGGCAGCATCTCTGCCGAGGTGATGCTGCAGAAGTGCGGACAAAAACGTGTGCAGAGGAGCCTGAAAGGCAAAGGATTGTTAGGTCGGTGTAGGTTCTGCACATCATTACGCAGACCTGCCGGTGGATGAATCAGAAGAGGCAGCAGTGAGAGTGGAGGTGTGCTGGCAGGCCGGTGGATCAATATTTGCATTCAGGCTAACTCCCAGCCCACTCCTGTGGCTGTTATTATTATTATTACTATTATTATTGTCATTATTTTCTTCAGTTCATTTTCTCCCTTCGTATCCATGGTGATCTATTTATCCACGAACTAAAAGTGAGCTTGGTATTTTCTGGGATGAGTTGCATGAGTCCAGCTCCCTGCGCTGACACCCCCTCCCCGTGTTCGTGGCTGTAATGATTTCAGTGACAGCAGATGCAGTCAGCTGGCTCCCTCTGTGTTTATGTGGACGTGCTGGTCTGCCTCGTACGTGGCTCTGGGGGCGCGTGCACGGCAGCGAGCACGTACACGCTTGTTTTGTTGTGGACTCATGTACGTGTGTGTGTGTGTGTGTGTGTGTGTGTGTGTGTGTGTGTGTGTGTGTGTGTGTGTGTTTCACCACACTGAGGCAAAGTTGTGCCCGTGCTGTGTTCCCCTGAAGTTGCTTTGATTGCTGTTCCACTGACTAACTGCGAGGGGAGCTCATGCTCCTTTGCACTGGTGTCATTTTGTGGCTATAGGCAAGATAACTGTGCATGATACTGATACCAACTCTATGAAATTAGAGGAGCAGCTTCTGTTTGAAATTGGTCCGGAAGCATTTATCTGCACTTCCATGACTGCCACTGCAGCTTTTCTTTTCTGGTTTTTCATTGTTTCCTTTTTTGAGGCTGAGCAGCTGAGTAATAACATTCAGCCAGAAATGCATCAAGAAGAATAATGTAGAAAAAAAGAAAAAAGAAAATGCACTTCATGTTTTGATGATCACGAGGTTCAGTCTGCAAGTCTTCACAAAATATGAATAGGCCTCGCTCCGAGATCTTAATCTAACTCAAACTCTCTTTTTTGCTCAGCCTTTAAAGAGCAAGTCTCCAAAGTGTCTGTGAGGCGCCCAGCTGTGAATAATCCCCCCATACTGAATTTGAACTTTAAGTCAAGCTTTACTGTTTGAAATGAACATTATGCTGACGGCACATCAATCCATGCCATGGCATGCTTCTACCTCTTCCCTCCCCTTTTTGCATGTGCGGCGTGGAAAATTGCACCGGCGGCGGAAATGGCAGTAGAAGAAGAAGAAAATGCATCACCCCCCCACCCCATTCAGCATGCCTCATTCAATCTGGTGGCCTTTTCAATCGAGAAGAAAAAAAAAGAAATCGTTGGCAACATGTAATCATTTTTCTGAGGGTAGGCACTCCACTTGACATCGCCAAAATTGAAATGCCAGTAGTGGCTTAAAACTATATCATGTCATGGCTCTAGATGACCTGATGATGATGATGATGACGATGATGATGAGGCCTCCAGGGGCTGGATAGGCAACTTTGAACAGTACATATTGGCAAGTACATGCAAACATACATCAGCATAATTTAAAGGAATGGACAAAGCTCATGCTTTCAGCCTTTATATAAACAGCACATGTACACAAGAGTGCTGCTCTGTTCCCTCCTGTGTATATATGGATCATTTCGACAAGCAGTCTTTGTGGTGGGTAGAGAACACTACTGGCAGAACCCACGCTCTCTCTGTTGCCTCTCTCTCCTTCATTTCTGTTCTCTCTTTGTATTTCTGTACAGGCACAGCATTGTTTTTTATGTGGGAGCTGGCTGCAGCTGTGATGGCCAGAAGGCTGCCTCCCAAGAGGCTTGAAAAGAAAAAGAGAAGAAAAATCTGTTTTCATGTGAAACAAACTACAGGGTCCGGTAATATGACAGCGTGACAAATCTCACAGAGACGCTCACAATGTTTTGGGAAAGGCAGCTGAATCATTTGACCTCCACCACCAGGGGCCATGTGAGCAAGCTTGTGCGGTGCAGTGCTCAAAAAGCCGGATTCTCAGTCTCATAATTATAGGCTCGGTGGCTGATCGTAAGTGGTTAATTTCATTCTTGCGCACCATCAAATTTCCTCTATGTTAAGCCTTAATTAACATTTCCAGAAGCTGAGTTTTTTTTAAAGGTGCAGTGTGTAAGATTTGTGGACATGGTGGAGTCGCATGTTGTATCCATCACCTCACCCTCACTCTCTTGAGGATGCAGGAGAACCTATGGTAGACTTAAGTTGTCATTAAAACTCAAAAGATGTTTAGTATGTCCGCTTTGGGCTACTGTAAGAGGATGGTGGCCCCCGTAGAGAGGACCCCCTCCTTAAGGGTAATGGGAAAAACACCCCGATACATTTAGATGATTGTAAATTCATGAAAACGTCAGTATGTAATTGTTTTGTAATATCTTTAGAATTGACAAAAATAACAGAAATCTTGCACACTGCACCTTTTAAGAAAACTTTCATCTCCATGCTTGTATACATGCAATGAAACAAAAAAAAAAAATACTGACTCACTGTCTGGGCAGGCGGCTGCACTTTTTGCGATGGAATCTTTAGTGATTCAGAGCTGGATCTGCCGCTCGGCGCCATCTTTGTCAAGTCACAGAAGCCACAGAACACGGGCACAGTGTGATGCCTCCGAGGGAGCTGAAGTACCAGGCTCGGGGAAAAATGGTCACAACGGGGACAATTGTATTGTTATAAACTGCTTAGGCATTCGACGCACACCATTCTCGGCGTGAATGCAGTGTCCCTGCTCTGTCTCTCTCCGTCTTCTGCGTCTGTATCGCCCCCTTTCTTCGCTCGCAGCGGGGGGAGCGCAGACTGAATGTTGGGGAGAGAACATAAGCGCCCACGTCTTTATGATACAATCAAGAAATGCACTGTGCATCGCCAGTCAGCGAGCAAACACAAATTCATTATTTATTGGACAAACAAACACGCACCCTCGGCTCTTGCAAGCGAGGTTGGCCGCAGTCCGTATTCCGTGTGCTGATGAACTTGGACGCCGTGTTACTTTAAAAGAAGTTTATATGCATGAGTTGCAGTTATAGAGTTTTATACGGGGATATAAAGGACAGTGTCCAATGTTTCCCATCACCCACTTTATTAGGCACACCTTGCTAGCACTCGCTTGGATCGCCTTTAGCCTTAATTTTTAGATTCAACAAGCTGCTCTTCAAATTTGGTCTTCATTAACAACATCACACAGCTGTTGCGGATTTATTTTTGGCTTCACACATCTCCCACTCCACCACATCCCAAAGGTGCTCCATTGGAAACCCCCCCCAGAGGAGGTTTGGCATGCAACTCCCAGAAGATCTGCAGTTTCTTAAATACTCAGACCAGCCCATCTGGCAGCAACGGCTACATTCAAAGTCACAAATACTACCTTCCCTCTCCGTTCCATATTGAAGGTGAGCAGAGCAGCATTACTCTGTCTACAAATGTATCGATTGGCTGCCATGGGATTGGCTGATTTAATATTTGCAGTAATGAGCAGTTGAACTAGTGTAGCTGATAAATCAATACCAGACACACGTTAATGTTTATTTTCATCCAGAGAAATATCACTGATAAAGAAATGGTTCCTTCTTGGCACGTCTCACCCAGAAATGCGCCCTGTATTCGTTTCTTTTTTTTTTTTGTATAATCCTTTGGAAGACAAACAAACAGACAGCTGCAAAAACATAACCTCCTTAGCATGGGTAAAACAATCTTTTCTTTTCCTCTACTTCTGTTTTCACATTTGCAAAAAACAGACCCTGGCATAGCTGGTCTAAACCTCCTTGCTGGTAGAGCCGGATGTACGTCTTGTGTCTCCACTCTGCCCTGTGTAGTTGTGGTCTTCGTAATCACTCCGAACAATCGAGGTCCCCTTTGGCCGTCAATTACACACAAGAACTTTAATCTTGATTTGTCTCACAGCCGCCTCCCATTTTCCCTCCGGTGATGCAATTTGATCTGATCCAGTCTGGAAGTTATGTCTCTGTCCTCTCGGTTGTGAAATTTCATAGCGGTGGCACAAATCGCTGACTTTAGCAATATATCATTGTTCTGACTCACGAGGTACAATTATAAACATGCTGACACTCCATTTTGATAATTAATTATTTAGTCTTCTGGATATTATTTGTACCTTTTGCCACTTGATGACTTGATTTGTAAGCATAGACAAGTTAGAGTATGTGTAAAGGAATGAATGAATGAATTTAAATGTGTGACACCAAATTTGTACTTTCTTCTTTAGGTGTATATGTTTCATATTATCTTGCCATATATTGTTCATCGCATATTTGCCGTATTGTGATATCATATCACATTGTTAGTTACACAGCAGTTCCTTCTCCGATACAACAATTTGCCTAGAGATACGAATGCAGTCGTGACTTCATTGACTAAGCAACTTGTTCTTTTCGGTCTGCATCTGTTTGGTAATTTTGTGATCGTTTAATTTTGGTTGGAAATGTAAGAACGTCAGGATTACAGTATCAGTGTATTAAGATGATATAAACTCTCACAGCCCTCTCACAGCTGCGTCGTTTAAGCACATTTAAGCTCCTTTAATCAGGATTTCTCTCATATCAATGGATCAAATGACTATGCTGGAAATGATGAACCCCGAAAATAATTATCACACATCTCTGCAGTCTCTCCTTAGCTCATTGTTTTGGCTCCGGGGCCCTGCAACTTTAATGTCCTCGCTGCTCACGAATGCATCACCGCCACACACTCGCTCCACATAATGAAGCAGCTGAACAGCCAGGTCGTCCAAATAGAGTGAGAGGAGTGAAATCTTCAAATGAACACAAACACTACTCCAAATTACAGCCACTGAGACTCTGTGTTTACTCAAAGGGTGGACAAATATTGTATCGCTTGTTGCCAGTAGCATGCGTTAATGGAGGCACAAGCTTTCCAGCATTGATCTTTGTAAACTCCATCATTCAGGCATTGTGTAAAACAAATGGCTGGGATTCAACCAAGAAACACAAGTGAGGCTTTTACTTTGAAAAGGGAACTAGAAGTGATAAAGAGAAAGTTGATGGTGATGTATACAGCGCGGATATACATTGGTAAAGTGTGGTGAGAAGTGATGAATGAGAAGCCTTATGAGCAGTGGAGTCTGTTGGTGAAAGTGAAATTACAGGGGGGCAGGACTTTCAGTTTCTGACTGCGCCCTCAGTCGCTCCTGAGCAATTTATTTTCTGAATATTTATAAAAAAATAAATCGTGTGATCATAAATCCTACAAATAAATTACCCGTAAATGAGCCAACGAATGTATATTTACATGTGGAGCGGGTCCCTTCTATGGAGGCCACCATGTTTTTACAGAAGTATAAATGGATGTACTAAACATCTTTCGCGTTTTAATGACAATAAAGGGTTACCATATAATCTCCTACGTCCTCTGAAGAGTGAGGGCGAGGTGATGAATACAACATCCAACTTCACCACTAGACGTCACCAAATCGTACACACTGCATCTTTAACTATAACTGTCAAGATCAGAATTTGCTTAACACTCACATTGATTCCTTCAACCCAGTAATACTCAAACAATCTTCTTCCAGCGGTTGGTGAGAAAGAAGCACTTCAAGCAGTTTGCAGTAACGCCGTCGGTGCACAAACTTCTTTGGTTCACGTCCAACTAGTTGATTGTAGCTCAGAGGTTTTAGAGTCTGCTGTGCCAACAGTCTAATCAGACTTCACATGGAGAACAACCTAAAAGTGAGTTGTGTGTGGATTTAGCCCAAAGAAAAGAAATAGCAGAAAAAAACAGAGCTAGAACACAATGATATAAAAGTCCTCTCACATGTTTATTTCACTTTTTGTAAGTAACAGCTGCCATTTTCCATGAATATGAACAAATCCCTTCATCTTCCAATTGCAGAAACTCAGTGGAATTGATGAGTTTATTCAATGAACTGCAAGTTATTAATTGTTGGTCAGATTCCGAGCCTGAGTGCTCTCTGTTTGCATAAAATATTTTTCATTTCTGTGACTCAGCGAAAGTCTGTGAGTCACAAAAAATATTTTAACATGTGAATAATCACAGGAAAATAATCTCCCTGGAAAAAAAAAAAAATAATTATGCCTCTCACAGAGCCGGGATTTAATCTTTCCAATCTTCCTCACGCCGCTGACTGGTGAGCGCGAAGCACTCCTTGCTGGAATAGTTTTGGCGCCCTCAGTTATTCTTAATGAGCGGAGGAGCATTTGCCAAAAAGATTTGGAATTGTGTGGGACAAAGACAGGAGGAGAGGCAGACAGGAGGGAGGCGGCTATTTTCGGTGGTACATCCCCAGCTCTGAAATATTGAACAGCAAAGCAGTCTTCTGGTAGAATGGGGAGGTTCTCAGACTGACCCGTGACCTCCGTGATGTCGGTGTCTCTCTTGGCTCATGCCGGCGGTTTGCAGAGTCGCTGACCTATATTGGCGCTCGGGGCTTCAGAAGCAAACAACTGATCAGTTTTGAAAAAAAAGAAAAATTGTGGAGTCAATGAGCTTAAAAAAAAATCCTTCTCAGCTGCTCAAAATATAACCTCAGCTTTAGTTTTATCTTGTGAAGTGAGTTCTATGGTTTGGAGTTAAATTATGATTTTATACCTTCTCATAGGTCCAGTGTGTCAAATTTAGCTAAATACAATTATCTTCATTTCCAGCGGCAGAAACACAAACAAATATTCTAATGCTTGTAGGTGTGTGATTCTGTATCTACGGATTGTTGATAACATAACCTTGGAATTAGCCATTTGTATTTACATTTAGGGTGAGTCCTCTCTACTGAGAGGCTTTTATAGTAGCCCAGAATGGACAAACTTAACACATTTTGGGTGTTAATGATAACTGAAGGCAACAATGTGTTCTCTATGTACATTAGATGTCACTAAAACCTACAAACTGAACCTAAAATCTTATCCCACAACCTGATTCTTGTGACTTCCTTGTTATCAAATCTACAATAAAACTGCAAATAGAGTGGCTGTGCTCCAATTTCAGACACATACCTTTTCTTTTTTTTTTTATCTTAACTTCACCTTTATAGAAAACTCACTGTGACAACTAAAAGTAAAGTTTAAACTGAATGAGAGAAAATCTCCGCCGTGCCGAGGCAGTGGCAAGTCCCTTTAATTAAGGCTTCGACGGTGGAATCGCTCCTCTACCTTGCAACCTTTTCATTTCTCTGTTTTCCAGAGGTGATTCTGCTCGAGGTGCCCAAACTCGCCCGAGCGTGTAAGTGTCTCCGCCAAAGTCCCGTTATGCCCAAGTTAAGCCGTGATGAACATTTACGTTGGGGGCACCCGAGACAAAATGACAACGACAGAAAGCTTTAGCAGGTAGACACGGATGGTTATTCTAAGTGGGAGGGAGGCGGTGGGAAAAACAGGCTCAAGGCAGCAGTGGAAAAATGAGCATATAGATGAAAGTAGATGCAGTTGATCAGAACATCTGACCTTGGCCGTGTGTGTGTGTGTGTGTGTGTGTGTGTGTGGGTGGGTGGGTGGGTGCGTGTTAGTGCACTTTTAACATCTTTTTCATGGCCATGGCTGAAACCCAGCTTCTTCAACTGACACATGTATTAATTGGAATTCGAAACAGCTCTCCTTCATGCTCTCCATCGAGCTGTTCTGCACGTCCCAGTAGATGAAGCTAGAACATTTTCATTCTCAGTGCGTGAGCTCTGCTGCGTGAATATCGCTTTGTATCGCTATCACCCGAGGAGCGTTGATTGACTTGAGATCCGCGCATATCTGTGATCATTTTGCCATGGCAACCCTCCTAACCTTGCATGATATCTTCAACCAGTGTTCTTATACTTGACTTTGCTCAATTTCTCCTTCCTCATTCATGAGATTATTATTATGATTATCTTTAATTGATTCAGTGAATGAATGATGGTGTTTTTAAAGCTGTGTTTACACCTTAAGGCTTTAATATTGTTCTGGACATTATTAAATCGAAACTGAAGTTGCCTCCGGATGGAGAATATGATTAACAGTGATGGATGAAATATGAATTGGCTTCGAGGTGTCTATCCATTATTGCTGCTGTTGCTCGGCCTCTGAACAGTCTTTATGTTTCATTTTTATGATTGCCTTTGAACTATGCATGGATGGACAGTAAACATGGTATTGATATACATACATTTAGTTTAATAACTGCAGTTTTTAATGCTCACTGAACATTTGATTAATATGTGCCACAGGCCTGTTGAGTTATTTAACTCATTGACAAAAGTACATGTACTGTACATATAC
The DNA here is from genome assembly GCA_016785325.1 of Chascanopsetta lugubris. Lineage (NCBI taxonomy): Eukaryota > Metazoa > Chordata > Actinopteri > Pleuronectiformes > Bothidae > Chascanopsetta > Chascanopsetta lugubris. The sequence continues at coordinate 71,964 of JAFBJT010107415.1, read as the reverse complement.
TGAATGTTGTTTTTCCAAAGTAAGAATGAAATATGGACCAATTTCATATATTGACCCACAATATATATCTATCTTATACGTGTGTGTGTATATATTATGCACATAACGACGAATACAATGTGTAAGAAACAAAATGAACAATTTAATTGAACCATATGCAAGTTTAAATACTATATGCACTTGTGCAAATTATATTATAGAAGTTTCATATGAGCTTTTTCCCTCATATATCCAAAACCTACATTCAAAAATACATTAAAACACTACAGGAAACATATGGCAAAATAACTACTGATATGGGGACATGTCCTATATTACATTTCTGTTTGGGAAGCTGCCGTACTTTGAAAGAAGCCAGTAAAACTATGCAATTGATGGGATATTACCAGATAATGTATATGTATGTACAGATGGGAGGGCGAAGTCAAGAGATTCTGCAGTTATGATACACTTCAGTATTTTTCAGGCCAGACTGGCAGGAAGACTATGATGAAAAAATATAAAACTAAAACTGGACTCAAAAGCAAAATCCCATATGTAATGTCCACTGGAGATAAAGTGAGCTGCTGCCATGTTGACTGAAAGATATTGAGGCGGATGGATCCTGTGTACCTTAACACCGACTCTAATGAAGAAGTCTACTCGAAAACCACATCTGAAGCCAAACTGATCAAGCACCAAACTGTAGAGAGGCAAAACTGCAACCTTCTTTGTAGGAGGCTTAATTCCGAGATCTAATTTTCAGCTATAAAGACGTTCATCAGTGTTATTAAAAGTTAGAGAAAAAAAAAATCACAGATTAAAAATAAAATCTACAAAAGCATTGGGTTTGCTGCAAAGAAGGTTAGGTCAACTGCCAGCGTGGGCTCCGAGAAAGAGGATCAGACGTTGCATATTTAAATGCTGAGAGGGAGCTGCGGCCAGGGAACAGGCTAAAAATAGACAAAATGCTGAATAAAGGGAATTGAAAAAATTGTGGGACAAATGGGTCACTCTATGTGGGATTCCAAACACATTGTTTCAGCCGTTCTGGGCCTTAAGTAATTTCTTAATTTTCCTCACCTTGTTTAAAATTTTATGATTCCTGCTGACCGTGAACGTCCGTAACACTTGGGTCAAAGTGTTTATAACTGGAAATATGCTTGGAAATCACCGCCACCCCGCTCAGTGTCATATATTCCCCAGATCCACCGTGCAGCTTTTTCATGTGGCACAAAATCAATAGCGATGAAGAGGGTCAGCGCAAGAACAGGAGACGTCTTCATATTGAATTTTAAGCTAAATCACAGGTGTAAGAGGTTTTTACGGCAATTACATGAGGTGGCTTTTTAATTTATAGGACAAAAATGGCATCATTTTGCACTTGTTTTATGCCGCCGGGCAATTTAGTTGACCGTGGCGGTTCCCTGTCACACGAGGGAACATGGACAAGGTCGCAAGGTTACAGATTCTAAATGAAAAACGATGCAGGCCTTGTTCCACATCTCTGGATTCATTCAAGTTGTGCTTTTAATGACATTGGTTTTGGTTCATTGAGAAGTGTCCGAAACCTTTTTTAAATGGATTACGTAATTATTATTATAATTTTCATTGTTGTTGTTATCATTTATTATAATTATTATGATGATGATGATGATGATTGATGATGATGATTATCATCATTATAAGAATGGATTTAAAAGAGCTGCCGTGATCAGTGGACTAATACAACCCCTGAAATAAAGGATATTCGACGAATGGAATGTAAATTCCATTGGTTTCTCATGCAAATGAAACGTCGCATGGTCTCCACAATGACCCAAAATGGCGCCATTGTGGTGCATCGTAGGTCAGTCACATCTGCTAAACACCAACTTTCCTATTGGAAGGAAAAAAGGGAACAGATGAGGTCATTTTCTCCCTGTTATGGACGATGATGGCAGTGGTTGTGATTTATGTGCATGCCTCTCCTTCCACTCTCGGGTGCTGTTCATCATTCTGCCCATAGCTTTGTCACCAGTGATGTTTATAGTGCTCATCGTGTCCTGTATTAAAACGAAGCCGGGTCGCCTTCGCTGTCTGATTGCCGTGATGGGCATTGCGTATCTGTTTATGTGACTTTTATTGCAAAGCGCCGCTGCAACATGTCTTCAAGTCTGTCACATCTGTACCAAGCCTTTCAAATGCACAGTGCATCCACATCAACTCTTTGTTCAGGTGTGTATTTCATCCTCTTGTAAAATTTCTCTTTTACCTTTTAGCATTTTCTTCCATTTTACCTTTTGATGCCGACGTCACTGTGCATCAGGCCTCAATGAATGAAGTGAAATGAGATGAAACTTATCAGGCAAAGGCATATGGCCCATTTCCCTTGGCCTGCTTTAGCTCATCTACTCTATCTCAAAAGAAGCTTTGCAGCACAGTGTATTAACCCTATTATTTCATGGGTACTCTGTGTGTGATGCTAAAGCCCGGCGCCCCCTCGCCACCTGCTTCCTCACCGACTCAACTAAGCATCCAAATTCTCCTTCCTGACACATAAAATGACCAAAAACAGTCTCAGTGCAGCAGAGGCTATCATGCACTGTTGGACTCCTCTCACCTCCGCTTTGGTCCAAATCAAGGCTGCAGGGATTACCAATGAACAATGGCGGCAGGTCGCCAACTGGCAACCTCGCACGATTGCCTGGTGGAAGGGAAGAGTTGTGGCCAGCTGGCCACTTTCTTTCCCACCGTTGTCCCTTATAGAAACACATGGGTTCTGTTCAGTATAAATGAGGAGTCACGCTGCGGTGGCATCCATCATCCCCTCCAGGTCATAACCAGTCAGGACCTGGAGGCACGAGCTGGACTGTATGTCTACAATGGCGATTTACCTTAGTGAGGTAGTGGTGTGTATATATCTTGCTGCAATGAGAGCAGCTTTTAATCCGGTATCCCATTAAAGGAGCAGTGTGTGAGTCATTTTTGTCACTTAGAACAGTTCAATACACATTTTAATGAATTCATAATCACCTAAAAGTTTTGTTTTTTCTCATGACCCTTAAATGAGCGAATTCATGTATATTTACATAAGGAGTTGGTCCCCGCTATGGGGGCCGCCATGTTTTTAGCCCAGAGTGCACATACCATACATCTTCTGAGTTGTAATGACAAGTAAAGTCTACCAGAGGTTCTCCTGCATGTTCAGAAGGGCCAGGGCGAAGTGGATGACATGCAATGGATAACATGCAATTTCACCTATAGATGTCACCAAATCTTACACGCCTCACCTTTAAAATAGCAGGTTCACGAGGGATGATTTCACCATGGCGATCTCACCCTTACAAGACGAGTAACACTTATCCCCTTATTAGTAAAAGCTCTGCCTTGTGCTTCAGATTTTGTCTAACATCATTATTAGCGAACAGTGTTCTCGAGGTGTTTAAGAATAAGTTGCTACAAACAGTTATGGCTATTCTAACACGCTAATGCATGCGTGTGATGTTAGAAAGGACATCTGCTTTGGCAAAGGGCAAAGCAGAAATCAGCATGTTCACCCGGGGTCTTGTGTTCCCAGCAATGCTGATGAAACACAGTCCTGTGCTGCTCGTCTCACTTCAGAGGAGACGATAGGAGGGTGAATAAAAGCCCAGAGTCAGTCAATTGCCCCTGACTTTCCTGAACTTAACTGCAAAATCAGCAGTGGGCTGGTGTGGTCAACTTTCTTTCTTTTTTTTCCTTTTTTTCTTCCCCTTCCCTGGGTTTACTTGCTCAGCCCCTCACATTGACATCGGGGCCAGGTGGAGCAGGGAGGAAGTGAAAGGAGAGTCGGCAGTGTGCTGGATTTATCAGTAATTACGGAGTGCTATTTTCCTCTGTCTCCCATCCATGTCTGCCCCCTGGAAGCAGTAGTCATTCTTTAATCTTGACACCCGGTGATCATGTAACGCAAGGAAGTGCCCATTATAGGTGGAGAGAAATTGGAGGGGTCCCCTTTCTCCAGATCGGCTTCTGAAGGACCAGAGGTGGCAGAAACGGTGGCTGTGTGGGGGAGAAAGGGGTCGATGAGAAATGGGACTCGAGGTAGTGTGGACAATTACAGAAGAGGTTTTCCAAACACAAGTGGCCGTGTGTCAAAAGGAACACCTAGTCAATCTTCAGTAAGGTTTTTTTGTGTGTTAAAAGAAAAAAAGAAAAAACGTGCCCGGGGATACATGGGCTAATTTGATGTTTTAGATGAAACGACTGCAATGATGTGAAATCTGTAAAACAGAGCAGGTCTTTATAATTTGTGTCGCTCCCTCCGGGGCTCGCTTCTCCACCGAGTCGAACACAATCAAGAAAATTTAGGGTAACATACTCTGGGATGTAGTGTTTATCAGATAATATAAATCAGCTGATGGGGGATGCAAGCGAAGCCAAGTGCTGTGTTTAAGTGCTGCTTTTGATTCGGGTTCAAGTTGCAGTTAAATGAGATAACATAAAAAAAGTTATTTTCACTCTGTTCGTTCTGCCTGTGTTTTTAATTGGGTGACAAGAGGCCCTCATTTGTTCCATCCACATGCGGCTGCGGTCACGACCAAACTGGTCGGTGGTTTGATACCCCCTGGGCCGCATGCCAAAGAGCTCATGGACAAAAGAAGTTGGTTACGATGAGACAAAAGTTTGTTATCTAGTATGAATGTGTGAATGAATTAATGTGGCTTGTGCCATGGAGTCCTAGGAGTGCTGATCAGACTAGAGATGGGGGGGTGGACCGATTATCAGGGCCAGTAATTGGCATTTTCTTCTAATCTGTATCGGCGTTTTATTGTAACGATTCCAGATGAGTTGATTAATTAAGAAGTGCAATGATTTGGCAGCCGGGTCCCTCCCCAACTTTCACCCACAACTCAACAACACTGATTAGCTGAAGCCTCAATGACTATTCATATCCTGTGATGGAATTGAAAATCAACATCTGTGACTTTCTATGTATCTATTCCGCGATAACTCAAAAAAGAATTTCTTTTGAACAGCAGACGGTGCTGTTCTGCCAGTGGAGAGCACGGTCTTAGGCGCAGCATGGAGGAAGACGTTTCTGCAGCATTCGCCAGACCTAGCTAAAAATGTTAAGGTTAGAGTTAGCATGGTTTGGCATAACAATAACACCTATTTTTTTTTTGGTGGGGTGCATATAATTGCCAGTCACTGTATCCACAGATGGCAAATAGCATAAAGCTGTCATAATACCTTCTTGACACAGTAGTAATTATGGCTGAGGTGCCTTGGCTCAGCCGGTGGAGCATGAGACTCTTAATCTTCAGGTCGCGGGTGCATGCCGTGCATTGAGCGCCAAGTGCCCCCCCCCCCCCCCCCCCCCCCCCCCCAGCACCCATGGTCCAATAGCCCCCCCCCCCCCCCATCCCCTGGACTCAGCACCCATGGGAAGATCTAATGGGGTCAGGTGCGAGGCTGCTTGGGTGACAGTGACAGAGGAGGACCTGGAGGGAGTTTGGTGTCCTCTGCTGGAGCTTTTGCCTCCGCCACGGATTAGTGGTTGATGACGGATGGATGGATTTTAAATATAATGATGTTAGGCCAGTATTTGGCATTGAATGATACACAGGGATTGGGATCTTCAGGGACAACCAGAAAGTAAATCCATTCATTTTTTTTCTTTTTCCCGTGACACATTGTTGATACATTCAAAACAGCTTCTCAGGTTGACACTTGTTTTCTATCGTGAAAACAGCCGAACAGTGGAAATGATCATTGGCCGAGCGTCTTAACATGAATAATTTGTTTTCGGAACCGCCCGCGGTATCAACCTGGCGCCTCACGTCACTGACAGCCTACATTTAAAAACACCTTGCGCTGCAATTATTGTCTCCATCGGGCCTATACGTTGTTCCTCACACAGAGATGACAGACACGTGCAGACACTAAGCGGCTGATTTATGAATAAAGAATCACAAATGGGGGCCCACCACGGGACTGTTTGTTACGCTGAATCGCCGTTTTAGCTCCAAAATCCGACAAGCATGCCTGAACCAGACAGGGAAGCCATTTGTGTTTCTGTCAGATTTGTGTGTGAATCAAACTGCTGACTGAGTTCTGTCTGAGTGAAGATGCAAAGCGTGCACTGTAAATATAGAGCAGCTCATATATGATTCAATCAGCCACCGTATAGCGCTAACGCGTTCTGCTAGGTCTAATTCCCAGCAAGTTAATTATGGATGCAGGCGCTGCAGTAATGTGGGGATTCTGCTGTTGTGTTAAAGTTACATCATTGGATGATCTGATGCTTGCAACTGGGTTGCTATGTGGCAATGATGCATTTTGCATCATGGTTGCCTGGAGACTGAGAATATTGCATCGCGGCAAGAATATATCGCTTTAAAAAGTGCAGTTTGCAAGATTTTGGTCATTTTCGTCACTTCTATCACCTCAATGTATTATTATTATTTTTTCCATTACCCTTAAATCAGCCCATTAATGTATATTTACATGAGGAGCTGGTCCTCTCTATGGGGGACGCCATGAAAGCTCTTGAACGTCTCCTTCACAGAGGGACTGACCTCATGAACATGAATGGGTTGCAATGTTATTCTCCTTCTTCTTATTATTATTATGATTAATAATGTGATGCACTTGCAACGATTGGAATTGAAACACAATCAGTTACATGAGGTTGTTATTAGCACTGTGCCTAATGGAAGAATGACACATCATCAATGCATGTTTTGTTGATCCTGCTCACTCGACCTCAAATTCTATACATTGTGCCATGTTTTGCTAATGGATGAACATTGATCTTTTAAAATAGGACAAGGACAATGCATGTTGGCATGGCTACAGGTTTGACACTACGAAAAACACGTGTGTAGCATCTCTCCAGGGCCCCGGTGGTGCTGATGGAGCTGTATAGTTGTTAGTTTTAATGATGGAGAGGCCGGTCTGGGTGAAGCTGCAGCACCGGGCAGTATCCGCTCTCTCCTCTCTGGTGTTTTCCGCACACTCAGCACACCAACATGACACCGATGTAGGGCAGAGAGGAAGCAACACGGCGTGTTAAAGTCACAGCGGAGAGCACAGAAAAAGTAGAGAGGAGGTGCAGAGGCAGTATAGCTGGATAAAAGGCGGGATTCTGGAAACCGATCGCATTTAAAAGAGAAACGGATAGTGACGCTCTCTGCCAGCGTATTATTGAGCGCAGGAGGGATTCCACGCGCACTTTGATGCCCCGCTCCAGTGTTCTTTTGTACGCAAATGGTTCATCAGGCACGTCTTTTATCACTGTAAATGAGCTTAGCCAAAGTTTAATAAGGAGGGCTACTTCATTTTTAATTCCTTCACCTCCAGGCAACTCCTCCATTCATTACTCCTGTGGAAGCCACGCCTTTTGGCTGCTGTCCTTTCATTACCACCTCCCTCCATTACCCTCGCGGTTTAAGATTCAGGAGGCGAACTCGTCGCAGCTCATCCTCCAATCAAGCGAGCCTAAAATTCACTCCTTCTCGCTCGGTCGCCCTCCTGGGAGATGATTGAGAGGCAGTGAACTCTGTGTTAACCCATTCAACTGCTTCTGTATCTGAAGAGCATAATGTTCATTCACTCTCGACAGCTCTCCTATGAAATCATTCCATCAGCTATTGATTTTTTATAATTCCAATGCTCTGATTATAAGAGAGGATGCAGATATAAAATCACAGAAAGCACAATGTGTGGGATTTAGTGACAGCTTGGGGTCAATTTTGCAGCAGAATGTTCCTTTCCTCGCCTTCCATTTCCAACAATGACAGAAGCTAAAATAGCCTCCAGTTATTATCAACCCTAATCCTAACCCTAAATAACTGAATAATAATAAAAATAAATAATAAAAAATTAAATATCTCTTCTTAAAATGTTAGAAAATAATTACCTACTGACATTCTCATAAATTTATAATCACGAAAATGTTTGATGAAGTCGTCCATAGGTTCTCCTGCATAATCAGAAGGGTGAGGTGATGGATAGAACACACAACTTCACCTCTAGATATCACCAAATCTTACACTACACCTTTAAAATTCATTCAATTTTTCCATTTCGGGCTTCTGTAAATTGTACGGAGAACCTGCTCCAATCAGAATAACTCATTATAGTTGTAATGAAAATAACCGTACACTCAGTTGATTATACACACATAAAACAATCAGTATTACTACTTTAAATTCCATATCTAATAGAATTGGAAATCACTTCATCCTAAGTCTTTCACACTTGACCTTTAAAAAGACTGTTTGTCAAAATAGCATGCAGTCATGTGGGTACGAATTGCAAAGGTTGTCTCTTAAAAAAATAAAATAAATAAATATACAGTCTCCACAGCAACACTGACATTGATAGAAAATCAGTGAAGCAGGCGAGGAGAAAAAAAATCAACCAAGTGAAACCGAGTCGATAAGAAAGTCCTTTTTGTCCCTAAACGCATCGTGAGGACAGTCGCAGCACCCTGAGGACAGTCGCCGTGCCTTTGAATGACGTCATCAGAGCGTATTGTTGCAACATGACTTTATGATTTCTGTCATTTTTCCCTCCCTCCATCCCTCCATCCCTCGTCCTATTTATGAATTACTACACTTTGCTTGGTTTATTACACAACCCTCTGACTCATTTGACTTCTATCCCGGTGAGGAAGGAGGCCAAGGAAACACTGGAGCATGGGAAATGAAAGTGCCTGCCTGGTGGCAAAAACCTAAAGCTATGGCATAAAAAGAGGACAGCTAGAGGGGAGGAGGGCGGCGGCAGCAGCGCCGGCACCGGAAGAATTTCAAAGGCACAAGGTCAAGAGCACTCTATTTTCAATCTTAACATGGGGAATGGGTACAACTTGACTGCTAGAACCCATATCAAGGGCACGTTTCTGCAAACGATAACCTCCCAAGAAGAGGGAGACGGAGCGGGGCACAGAAAAGAAAGAGCTTTCCTCAGCAAAATAACCCCACAATCCTTTTAGTCATATCAGGCCTGAAAATGTCTGCTCAGGATACCTTTGCCCGTGTGGCTGTGTATCCAGTGCATGACGGAGCATCTCCCCATAGGGTTTAGGTTTTATAGGTCTCACCTTCGAGAGGCAAATCCTTGAAAGTCGCGACATAATAACATCTCTCCAAAGATAACAAAGCTTTGACTTCTATTTCTGTTCCTACGTGGGTATCGAATCTATTGGCCAATCATATTTGCATCTGTAATTAGACAGTGACAAACTCTCCAAACGCATCCAAATGAATGACTTCCATCCGTTGTGGGACTTAATTGTTATTGTCCTTGGCACTGTAGCGTAATCACTAAAAATGCCCTGGGGGCCGAATGGCAGATGCATCCAATTCAGCTAGAGGCGAAAAAGCAAATCCATAGCCTTGCATCCTTGAAAGACCCCTTTTATGTGTTTGTGACATTTTTGCAGCTCCAACTTCTAGTGTGAAAAACACATAAATATAAAGGTGGGAGAAACAATATAACGCTAAATTGCAAATAACTAGTACTGTCGGTTAATAGTTGACGGAAAATTGAGGTTGACACAGTGTGTTCATTCTAACCGTGATGGAGATTGATCCTGGCGCTGGATGAAACCCCCTCAGAATGTTAATGACCATGCACAGTCCTCAGTCGAGGTATATGTACGTGATGCAGAGTATTTTTTTTTAGCTTAGTGGTACTTAATCTGCAAGGAATTGAGATGGAAGCATGTGGTTGTTATTTTTTGTTTTCACCATCTGCTCTGCATCCCTGCAGATTTTGCTGATTTATGGCGCCCGCAGAGTCTTGCGCTTGCTCCTCTGCTTCCGCGTCCGTTTCAACAAATGTACGGCTTCGAATCAGGTACAATCGGTACAGCGGTGTGTCCGTCACCCTTTAACGCTGTGTTGTTTCTGTTGCCGGAGAACAAGCAGGTGGCTGGTCAGAGTCTTGCCAACATCTCGTGGTTTGCAATTTGTCAAAGGAGCGAATGAGAAGGTAAACATCAAACCCAGAAGGAAAATGAGGTCAGTAAATTCAGGGATGCAGCAAGAAAAATAACCCTCTGCAGCTGGACTCACGCCCTCTCCATGTTACGCCACAAGTCCACTCCCTCGAGAGGGCGGCAGCTGTAATGTACTTCAGCCAGAGAACCAGCTTCTTCTTAAAAATGGAGTAAATATAGTTGTCATGAAAACATTAGCTGAGGCAGCATTTTCCATTATCCCCCCCCCCCCCCCCTTCTTTTTACCCCAGCCCCTTTTCCCCTGCGATTTATAAACACCTAGACATCGTCCGAGTATGACGGCTCCTTGGAGTGCAAGCCTGGAGGGACAAATTTGAGTATTATATAGCCACATTGTGTTGTTCGAGCTCGGTCTCGTGCAGGGAGTTATAAAAATCCAGGCCGAGAAAAAGAGCGATAATGAAATGAGATCAGCAAATCTCGTCCTCACCCTGAAAAGGTGACGCTTTCCTCCCATATGGCTTTTCTAAAAAAAAATAAAGAAATAATGCAACTCTAATTGCACTTCGTCTCACAGTTGCCTCGCAACAACGCCCGCATCGCACCCCGCTCCGTGGTGTTGATAGTGAGATTTGAATTAATTGTTACAGACACAAGCAATTATGACAGATCGGTCACAGAAGGGGAAAGAAAAAAAGTAAAAAAAAGAGATGAGGCAGGACCTGCTGTTTAATTCCGCTGGTAATGAGAGTACAAAAAGATGATGTGAGCTTCACTGTGGTTCCATTAAGTGCAAGCTGTGGTTGTTTATATTTCACCCATTGCAAAGTCAGAATCTAGAACTGGAAGGGCACTTGAGTCAACGGCACGGCCCAAATCATTCCACATTTAAATGATCTGGATCCACATTTGATCATCAGCACCAAATTCTGCCCACTTACAAACATCTGTTCCCTAAAATTCCACTTAAGGTCCAGTATGCACACTTTAGCTGACGCAATACCCCATTTATGGAGGTAGAAATGGATATAGTATATATGCAATAAGTCAGAATTAAAACACACTCAAATGAACCAGGTGCAGATTTTTATTTGGTTTGGCACCAACATTGTACTCGCTCATGAATATCAGCCACCCTTTATATTTCATTATAGATGGATAGAATCCCTGGAAGACTTCATACTTATCTCACAGACTGGCTACATGCACCTTCTTCAAGATAACCCTATTCCAACTCCCCCTGACACTCTTTCCCTCCCTTCCTCTTTGCTCGAGACCTTTCGGATCTGGTCAGAAGAAACCACAGCGTTGATAACGTCTCTTGACATTTACATGCATGAGCAACAAGGAACCGCTCGGCGAACGGTGTCATTTACATCCGATATCAGCGACTCCTGTACTGCCTCTGATTCACGTCGGGGCCTGCTCCTCTGGCTGCATTTTAAGTGTGACCAGTGACTGGCATGGAATTTGCTCCGCCATTTTTTTTTTTACCTCTAATCTCCAGTGGAACATTAAGGGGGCCCGATTCTATCCGCCCTCCTCCGTTGCCTTCAGAAGGGAAAGGTGAGAAGCAGCATATTCAAAAGAAAGACCGAGTCCGGTGAGGTAAATCGAACGGCAGGCAGTCTGTGGTTTCTCATCAATAAAAACACAGAGTAATTAGAGAAAGCACTTGAAAGCCAATTTGCGAGTTGACAAATGATCAATCTTCATCTGCGCCATGGCCACAGTGGCATAAAGAAGCAGCGGCGGATGTGCTGACAAACGGTGTGCCTGCATGGCTAGCTGTAGCATCTCATTCCCTTCGGTGAGCGACTCTGTCGCCGGGCTAAAGAGCCTTCTGTTTTTCCTCTATCGGCTCCAAACACCTTCCCCTGGAGCATGGGAATAAATCAGTGCTGTTGTGCTCGTTTTCACTTAACGTGTTTAGGAGACATTGGTTTGCGATAATCAGCGGAGCTCCTCCAGTCACAGCTTCAACGAAAAGATGTGTATTGAAATAACATAAGAGAGGGGAGAGGAAGATATCAGGCTGGGAAAAAAAAGATAATTCAAATGTCACATATACATGGTTTTCATGCTCCTCTGCAGAATCCCTCTGGAATTATATTTTTGTTTCATGCTAAATTTAATCGTGTAGAGAGAGTCACTTGCCTTCCTTATACCCGGCACAATGTTTGCTCTCATGCTCAGTCTGAAAACCTTATTAATTAGTTTGCTTTATGACAGCGACGGCGCTTGTTTGGACCCTTCTCATAAACCGCCCACACGCTCTCGCCGTTCAGCTGGGCGGTGATCAAATAAACCCTTCGCACCGGTCCGCATGACAGATGCCGCCGACTCCCACACCCCCTCCCCCTCCCACTTCCCCCCAGCTTTCATTGATCCCTCCCTCTCGGAACAGGTTTGGACACAATAATTCAGCAGCCAGGTAAATTGGAATAACTCTAACCATTAGCGAATTAGTTTGCTCTTTAAAATCGGCCATTGATCCCCCTTCCCCCCCCTCCCTCTGAGGCGAGCTGATTGGTTGCTGACCAACCAGAGAATTTAATTATCAGGCAGGAGTGTTGCTTGCTCAGCTGTGTTTTCTGAAGGTCAGGGTGCCACTGCGGTCCTTTTGTTCTTTTTTTTCTTCTTCTTACAGAAACAACAGGGGCTGAGACGAGAGATTGGGTCGGAAAGAAAGAATCCAGTGCAAATGAAGTTAGCCACGCCCCCCGGCCCCCCCATTCCTCTGTTGCTTCCTGGCAATTGCAAGTGTCAGACTATTACCATGCCGTTTCAGACGTGGCTCTCAGCCTCTGCAAATTCTGATGACACCGGTTCGGCACATTTAGATGCAACCCTGGTCTCGCTTTCCTCATTCTGTCATTCCCTTACATCAGTCGCGTATAACCCTTTCGACCCCGTGAGGTCATGTCAATCCAACCATGGTTGAAATAACCCAGAGGAGTTTAGAATTCATTTTTAGGCCGTCAGCCTTCCATATCCCTCAACTCAGAGGTGTTTGCTTCTCTCTGTGCATGATACCTGTAGTGTGAATTTGCTTCGAGTCGATGATGCTAATAACAGTTCAGAGAGGAATTATGCAGAAAATGAGTCCTGCATATTGGCTAACTAACTGCAGAAATATAGCATCTCCACTCTCCACTCCCACAAGTCTACCTGTCCCCTCGCAAAAAGGCCTCAGTCTTCCCTGATCCCTGGCCTCTCTGGGATTGAGAGTACAAATAAGGAGAACAAGTGCTCCCATTCTTATGCCTTTATAGAATAAAGAGGGACACCGAGGAGCCCCACACAGGGGAGGGAGGGAGGGAGGGAGGGAGGGATTGATTGGCAAAGCCAGCGACTGCGCCAGAATGGCGATTGAATCCCCTTGAATTCACCAGAATGGAGGAGGAGTCGCGGCATGAATAAGGCTGTTTAAAAAGGAGGATGGGGAAAACAAGCCCCCCCTTGTCCTGTCTTGTGATTTCCCGGAGCAGACATCCTCCCCTTTTTACTGGGCTCATTCAAGGATGAACGTGATCCACTTTCTGTCTCTTCCTCTCTTTTTCCCCGTGTCACTAATCCGTTCGGTAAATATCAGTAATCTGCAAATAAGATTGTTTTGCACCATGTGGAATGCATTGAAGGATTGGTGCATGAAACGGTTTGAATACGACAGCAAATGCTGCAGGGATGGAGCGAAAGGTTGGCTGAGTACACTGGAGTGGAGTCGTGATGCATTGCTTTTATTCTAGTAATCAAACAAGTGCTCTTGAAATATAAAAAAAGGTGTTGGTGAGCATGAACACATTAAAAGGCATGTGTCTGCACAATCAAACTCTTATTACCAGGGTGGTTTGTGTTAATGATTATTTTTTTAAGAGGAAAATAACAAATTTTGTTGAAGATGTTGGTACAAGAGAGGATTTTTCCATTTCACACTTTCTCTCTGCGTAGCCGGGGTCCCACGAGTATATTTCTCCCTACCATAGTGAGATTGACCTTAAGTATTGCTCTCAGAGAGAAGCCATTTCTTTTTTGAAAATATCGAATCTACTTCAGCAGAGATCAGGGAGGAGCACAGTGCCAGGATCACTTCAGCTTCTCTGTCGCACAATCTTCTCCGACCTTGACGGAAGGAGCTATTGTAGCTCCTCATATGGTGAAGTAGTTCAATTCAAAGTTTGACTTGAAGTTACGTACATCCTTACTTAAGGGAAAGTGCTCATGTTAGATAAAAGATGTGTCAACAATGAGAAGGTTAAAGGTTTTTCTTGAATCATCTCAAGTTGTTTTTCCACGCAGATTTCTCGATTATTATTTCTCCATAGTTAGCTGTTTGTATGGGGGTTCTTTGATCAGACCAATGCTGCTGGGATGTATGAAATACTGTATGGAAAGCATAGAGGTCTCTTCAGATTAAAAAGCCTATGGTTCCCCTCTTGCATCCTGAGATATTCATCTTTTGCAATGTGGCATACATTGCATGTTGGAAGCGCCTTTCCAATATTGGAAGTGCCATTAAATCCACCCATTCGCTTGAATCCTTTCGAACAGGGGTGTCAAGCCCACCAAAGGTCCAATCTTGAAAAAGTACAAAGAAGTGCAGAGAAGATGCAGAAACCGCCTCTGAAACCCCAAGAGGAAATGATACTGGACAGTCAGCAGAGCAAAGTCTGCAGAAACCCAGGAAGCTCTGACTTGGACGTTCCGGGTCACATGTGCTTCAGCCTTTGGAAAATCATCTGGATGAACTCCAGAATCGATTTCACTTCTGAAAGCACCTTCGAGTCTCACCCTAAATCCTAAAGATCCGCCAGCACGACATTGACCTTTATGATATTTGAGAATACAGAGTTCATAATCTTCCCATTAAATATATTGTTTCTGTTGGAAAGCGTATCCCAAATAAAGACCATCAATAAGACCGTTTAGAGACTCCAGACTCTGCAAGTCTCTTTATCCCTATCTTTAAATGTCAACCTCCAACCCTATAAACTTCCTCCACTCGGAGCTGGCCTTGCAGAAACAGGCCCACCCTCAGTACCAGTGAGGGACTGGCTCTCGGGGTATGGAGTCTGTCCAGTTGTTAAACTGTCCCCGTGGTTCCCCGCCAAATTATTTGGCTCTCCTTGCGACGGCATTGAATCCGGGCAAAGATTATTAACCAAATGTTTTATCTCCTCCCGGGCTAATTTAACATCATCCACCCTCAGTGGCTTATTTACATGGTCGGGTGTTTGGCTCTTGGCGAGTCAGCACTTCCTGGGAACAAGTTTATTCTTGAGAGAAACTTTTCTTTGAGGTAAACACTGCCAAGCGCTCCTTTTGAACTGCTATATTTGAACTGAAAGGCCGCTGTAGAGTCTGCATCCCACAAAGGGAAAGAATTAGGGTGTGCAGTTCCAAATCGTAGCCCAATTTCCCGCTGAACAGCTGGTCCACCGCTCTACATGACTCCAACCTTCAAAATCACCCCTCCCCGCGTGGACAGTTTGTTAAATAACAGTCAGTGATTCTGAGCAGTGCGATGACATTGTAATGAGATTATGACTGTGAGATTCAGCGATATAAAAAAAATAAATAAATAACAACAATAACGATTAAAGTCATTCACCTGTTTAATGTCCAGAGCTAAATCACCACAATGACTTTTATTTGTTCATTACTATTCTTATTAATCACCGGCTGTTTGTTCTCTTTTATCTTCCAATAAACTGCGTTTTTAATGTGCGATGATGTTCAGATGCAAAACGCAGCGCTGACGAGCAGGGAATCTGGCGTGACATGAGAGATTTTCCTGAAAACAGAGATCACATACGAATGGAAACTTGGATTATGTGGAAACAGACTGGGAAGATTTGCTCTCATCATGTGGCCGTATGAATGGTAATGTAGTCGCTGCAGGAGGGAGCGGGGAATCAGACAACAATGATGCCTCAGGTGGTGGAAATGACTGAGCCGGTCGGTCAAATGATTTTTTTGTGGGGGAGGAGCTCTCTGGCTCACATCCTAAATTCCCTGTAAATTGGGAATATTGTGGCTTTATTACACTTGGGTATCGCTGTTCAGTAGCAGAGGCATAGTCCTGAATCCAAATTGATTAAATAAAGAGGCAGGTGGAATTATGGCAGAGACACTGATGCTGTTATGCAATGGTTATACTTCTGATCACCAAATCCCACTGATGCTGATTCGTTTGTATCAGTGTTAACCAAGACAGATGGGGTACGGAAGTGTCTTTTTAATGGCATTAGTGCATAATTTTCATTTAAGGTCCAGTGTGTAAGATTTGAGTGAAAACTATATGATTTGCATTGACAGAAATGGGACATCCAATTATATAGCAGTGTGTGTGAGTGTATCTTCACCTTTGTATTTACATGAGTCACTTTTATGTACTCCAGCCATGAAGCACCACCATGTTTTTGTACGTTACCCAGAATGGGTACTCAGGATGTACAACGTGCTACCTCACCACTAAATCCTTCAGACTGTACCTTTAATACCTACAACACCCAATATGTGCATATGTAGTAAACAATGCATATATTTTCAAGCCTTGCAGCACAGTTTAATCTATGTATTCTATTTATCTAATTTATTGCAGTTAGCAAAACAAGTTGTGTTATTCATCTTCATCTGTAATGTAAATAGATGCCCATTAATGTTTTGTTGCAGCCATTAATATATGTTATTATTATGGTATGTTAACATTTAAACCCCATTATTAAACCACAGGATCACTTGCCATTATCATGAGCCCAGCATCTGCATAGACAACTTTGTAAAGTGCAAGTGGAGGAATTGAGTCTGACTTCAAGGTGCAGGGTAATTTATGCAAATTACTTCATTAATCATTCATTTGCAGAGTCACAACTGCATTTTCTTAAATCAGTCAATATCAATTGCTCAGACAGTTAACGACTGCATTCGCACGTAAATATGCTGCGAAACATCCATCAAATAAAGTTATTAAACTAGTGGATACATGTTGTTTCATTGTCAGATGTGCTCATCCATCTTTTGCTTTTCACATAAATATTTACAAGCACAAACACTCCATCATTCCACATCACCATCAATCCTTCGCTCAGCCTCTTCCCTCTCGATAAGATTATTATTGTTGTGCATTGACGCCCCAACTCCAATTAGCCCAATATAATTATCATGCATGTTAAATAGACTGTCATATTTTGTCAATGACACCGAGTGTCTGACGGAGGCGGAGACGACTCGTTTCACGCCTGTCAAATATGCAATTACATCTGGAATATGGTATTCTAAGTTGATAGTCGAAATGTAATTACAATCAGTTTTAATAAGTGATTATGTTGCAGTAGTTGAGTCATATAATCAGTTCTGCAGGGAGGAGCAGTCAAGATATCCTTGACGTTTTCCCCCTTAAGCAGGTGAAGCTGTATTTTAATAACAAAACACAGAATTAATTTGAGGTGTCACAAGAAAGTGACACACTAATTTTAACCGTGACAGAAAAAGAAAAGAAATCAGCCTTTGAGAAAGCCGTTGTGATTACTTTTAACTTTTTTTGCAATCGAGCAGTTCATCGTCTATTTAACAGGGAGAGATTAAGCCCATTAAATTCTCTCTGCTCCTTTATGATGCGTTATTGTCTAATAAACCATGAAAAGGGTGAAGAATGTTCTCCTTTTTTTTTTCTTTTCTTGCGCACACCAGCACTTGATACGTGTGCGCTGGGGACCAAAGTTCCTAAATGCAATTACTGATGAAAATAATTTCCTTGTCAGTGTAACAGAGACATAATTGTATTGCTTAGTTTATGATGATGCTCAGAGTCAGTTTAAAGGTGCAGTGTCAAGATTTCAGTCAATTTTGTCACTTCTAAAAGTATTACATACTGACATTTTCATGAATTTATAATCACCTGAGTTACAATTATTTTTTCCATTACCCTTAAATCAGCCCAATACAGTATGTTTTTCACATGAGAAGGGGGTCCTCTCTACGGGAGCCGCCATGTTTTTACCGCAGCTCAGAGAGGACATGATTATTCTATACTGTCCCACACGACGGGGGAAATTGCGTTCCTCAAGTTTCTTATTGTTACATGCGCATGCAGTCTGAGAGACACACACATCAAACGTATATACACAGCACAGGAGAGATGTCAGAGTGAGGGGGCTGCCGCATGCAGGCGCCCTGAGCCGTTGGGGGCTCAGTGCCTTGCTCAAGGGCTCCTCGGCAGTGCTCAGGAGGAGGAGCTGGCACCTCTCCAGTCCTCACTCGAAACTTGGCCCGTGCGGGAGCTACTGCCGCCCTCGCCCGACACACTAAAGATCTTTTGAGTTTTAGTGACAACTGAAGTCTTCCATAGGTTCTCGCAGGCTCAGACGGGCGAGGGTGAGGTGACGGATACGACACCTCACCTGAAATCTCCTATTTATCCATGAGTTGAGGTAAAGACTGTACAGTTTACTGAAGGAAATATATGCAGAGCTTGAACCTGTTTCTACATGTTTTGCATTCCATCTCTTATCTAACACTAGGTCGTGCATCACGGTGCCATTGTGCGTTGCTAGGGGCAACGTCACAGTCGTATTATCCGTCTGCAGCAGCTTTTGCGGAACCACAGCGAGGCCTCGTTTCACATCGCGTGTGAAAAGGAAACTGGCAACGCTTCGTCCCGACAACATGTTTCCGCAAAGTCAGTTCAGTTGAAAGTTTCCTCGCCGTGGTAATTGACAGCACTGGGGTAAAGGGAGGGCTGGTGTTCTTCCACATTAGTGGCTGGGTGTCATAACATATCATGAAGCCACCTTTCTAACCTTGTCAGAATTTATCATGACACCAATTATCTGAGAAAAAAATAAAATAAATAAATAGAAGGAGAGACAGCCACACTGTGCGGGGTTGTACTTCGTGCTCATCTGCAAAAGGTCTTGTACGGCGGAGCAAAATCTGAAACGGAACTCCAGGGAGGCCAAATCTGAGGAAGAGCAGAAAACAAATACAAATCTTGTCACGGCAAAGTGACAGTGACAAGGGCACCATTGTATTTGTTCAGCACAACACAATTAACCTAACACTATGGCATTTTCTTGTACTGCTAAAATAGACTTTGTCATGTAACAGCTCTCTCTTCTTCTCCCTCCTCCCCCCCCCTCTTCCTCTTCTTGTCTCTTCCACCAGGTCTCCACATAATGGAGCGAGAATGAACAGAGAGCGGCTTAAAAAAAAGCATGAACTGGAGGTTTATTGAGGTCACCTGCTTCCTGTTTATATGGGACCATATAACAGTTCAGTCTTCCCGCCAGGACCCA
The DNA here is from genome assembly GCA_016785325.1 of Chascanopsetta lugubris. NCBI lineage: Eukaryota > Metazoa > Chordata > Actinopteri > Pleuronectiformes > Bothidae > Chascanopsetta > Chascanopsetta lugubris. The sequence continues at coordinate 52,758 of JAFBJT010107415.1, read as the reverse complement.
TTGGCCACTGAGCAGCATGTCGCCAAGCAATATGACTGGCTCATCTCGGACCGCGGACCTTTCCACCACTCTCGGAGTTATCTGTCCTTTGTGGACAGATTCGGCAAAGGATTTACGACCAGATATAAAATTTATAGGTGAGTTCACTTTTCCTGCTGTGTACTGATGCCACGCTGACTGTTTGTGTTTTAGTGGTTTCTTCCATTTTTCATTTAGGGGTGCAAAAAGCGACTCTGTGTATATTTCTAGCCTTATTAACTTTGCATAGCTCATATACACACCCGCGCTCTCAGTACTTTCTACTTCCCTCTTCTTATTTCAGTCTAGTATTCTGCTATAGAACCCATGCATAACGTCACTGTTACTTCTGTCTTTCTTATTTGGACCTTTGATATTTTTTTGGAAGATCGTATGTCAAATTTAATCTAAAATAATGGAAACATCAGTTCGATAAGAACCATTTATAATTCCACATGTAATTTGAAATCTCAGACTGACACATGGATGGGGATACTGCAGAAAACCACCAGGGTATGAAAGAAATGGCACTGTACCATCTTGTACCATCATTACAAACAAAAATAATGATCAATAACTGCAAAGTGGATTTGCAATTATTCAACGTTATATATTAGTAATGGCTAAGATAGTGCTGCAGAGTATACCTGAGTGGGCATTGTCTCACATGTGATATTTGTACAGATCTGCACACATTAAGTGAGAAATTCCGGTGTATTAAGGAAAACTGGAACCTCAGAGGTAGAGATATTCTGACCTTTATTCTCTTGTATGGGTCAAGACCCATAAAAGCTGGATCAGATCCTCACATAATTCAGTCTGATTGTGGTGTTTATTAGATCTTCACCCTCTGGAGTTCACATGACCTTGACCAAAGTGCAATGCAGTGTTGGTGATAATGCAGGTTCCCCCCCCCCCATATGTCTGATGATATGTTTAGCCTATAGATTATGCAGATATAGCAATTCATTATATGAACTGTATGTTGCGTGGAAACTGATAGTGGATGATTAATTAATGGATGGATGGATGGATAAAACAACAGATGGGATGAATTGGTCGATGGATAGAATGAGGGCATGATGGGTGGATAGATGAGTCGACGGATGGATGGATACATCAACAGATGGGATGGATTAGTTGATGAGTAGAATGAGGGAATGATGGATGGATGGATGGAATGATGGATGGTAGTTGCATAGATGTGTGATGGATGGATGGAAAGATGGGATTGATTAGTTGATGGATGGATGGAAAGATAGATGGGTGGTTGGATGGATGGGATGCCAGAGGGATGGATGGATAGATCAACTGTTGGGATGGATTAGCTGATGGATGGATGGATGGGTGAAATGAAGGATGCATGGATGGATGGATACATAATACATATTGTAAACCCTCATACTCTTTCAGGTTCTGTGTGGATTCAGTAGATACACTCATACTCATACATCATTAGTCTCTCCTCTTATCTCACTCCTCCTCATATTCCACACTCTGAGGTGTAGGTGCACAAATGAGCCGGCTCCACGCCCTCATTCTTAGACTGGCGTGCTTTGATCCCCCTGCATCCCTGAAGTCTGCTCACCCACAACTGTACAAAGTCTAAGAGTCTGCCACAATCCATTGGCAGCTCTCTAACCGACTGCATTCCCTATCTCCCGCCCATCTCCCTCTGTTGGTAACCACCTCCCAGTCCCCACTGACTTTCATGCCTTGATATTGTCACATGAACAGTAAACAACATACATTTGCATAGTGTGTAAGTTGACTGAGCGTGATGTTGCGCGGGCATGCGGATCTCTAAGGTGAAACATCTAAAGCGGCTCTTCACAGATGCCATGCAGCCGTGGAGAGTTGCCTGTGATGCTGCTGTGATTTATTAGAATTGTGTGTGCGTGCGTGTGTGTGTGTGTGTGTGTGTGTGTGTGTGTGTGTGCGTGTTTGGGATTTCGGGCGCTGCTGCTGGGAGCGTTGCCGGGCCCAGGTGGCTCCTGTTGTCTCTTGCTTTTATCTGAACCATTAGTGGCATCACTTCCACCCGTCACATATCCCTTTACTCACTGCACAACAAGCAAATCCTACGTGAGGTATGCAAACATGACTGTAGTCCTCATTAAAAAATTCTCAATTCAACTCGTGTACCCCAGACTCATAATACAGTAAGGGATGAAGTTACTCGCATTACTGTACTTAAAGGTCCAGTGTGTAAGATTTTGGTCAATTTTGTCACTTCTATCTGTAGAAATAGAATGACAAAACAATTATATAGACATTTTTACAAATGTGTAACCACCCCAATGTATGACTTTGCATTTTACGTAACCCTTCAATGTATATTTACACCAGGAGCGGGTCCACCCTATATGGCCATGTTTTTATAGTAGCCCAGAGTGGAGATACATGACCTCTTTTGAGCTTTAATGAGTGCAGCGCAGTGTACTGTATGACTGCATAGGCTGACAGCATGAAAGTGTAAATAATCAAGTACAGTATTCAAGGGAACGTGTGGAATGTTCCTCCAAGGGTCTTAAGTGTTACCCGAGGATCTTTCAGTCCAATGCAGACCCACTGGATGATTTCAGCAATTAGCTCACCCTCAACCGGAGGGTGAGAGAACAAGTGCCATCAGCCGGTGCACTGTTTGGTTCGGAATGACATCGTACATACCCCGAGCCCTCCGCCCGGCAGATGATTGCCCCCGGCCTGTGCTCGACTCTAACCAGCAATGAGGACCGAATCGCTTTGTAAATTTCCCCGGGGATTTCTCTCTGCCTCGGCGATTTAGTGGTGGAAAGTGGTTGAATCAGATTTGCGGAGAGAGAGACAAAGCATCCATTCCACTTTGCTTCTTCTCTTACCCAGAAGCCATTTAGCCCTAGAGGCATGCCGGGCCGTGGACAATGCCAACCTGATCGGCAACAAACAAATCTGCCCCCCCCCCATCTTTAATAACACGGGCATTGTGCCTGATGTGAAGGGTAAACAGTGGATTCCGGAGGTGCCAGTCTCCTGCCTGGTGCTCTGAAAAGTTCCCAGTGTACTTGAGGGGGTAAAAGGCACACCACAAGGCAGCAATTACCCTCTCCCTCTTGTCATACATCTCTTAAAGAAAGCATAGAGGTGTGTTCTGTGTGGGCTATTGTTCCATGCCGCTGCAGATTGCAATCTTCCGACTGACTTCTCCTTTCTTCTCTGGTTATTGTATTTGCAAGTGTACATTTCCTGGTATTCATCTCCAAAGAGAAAGCTGCCCCTCTCTGCCTCTCTCCTGTCTCGGCAACAGCTCAATAACGTACATCGCCGTGTATTTCAGTCAGTGTCGAAATCCGATGGCCCTGTTTTGGTCATACAAGCATCTCTCCTTGTGCTGCTTGTTCTCCATTATGCGAGGTTGAATGTGTATCAGATGATGCGTGTTCTCTGTTTTGGTCTTTGTTCGCCGAGCTCTATCTCAGGTTCTTGTGAGCCAGGGTGAAAATCCAATATAAATGCAAATCCGCTCGCCATTAATGCATTTTAAAGGGCTCAAATCAGCATTGCACTGTAATCAAAGTGGCGAGATGGGGACAGTTATTCAGAATAAGAATAATAAAAAAAAAATATTTATGAAAATGCAAAGCTTGGATTGATCACACTTTGAAAAGCCACAGTGAAGCGAATGAATAGAGTGTTGATGGAGCCACTCATGTCGTCGGACTCGGGCTCATCAGAACCTCGACATCCATCTATGGAGCTGCACAAAGTCTGGTAATGACCTGTGAGAGGCTTGTTCTGAATCAAATGAGAATCGACGCGATGCCAATAAGCGGACCCGCTTTTCCACTAGGTTGAATACATCCTTGCAGCACTGACTTAATCATCCCAAATTTGAATTACCGCGTCTGCTTCGCAACCACGGTATCATAATATATAAACAAGGTGGAAAAGCCAGACTCATTAAAGTGGGAAATTGAGCCAATGTATGTTTTACTGCACCGTCTCAGATAATTGCAAAGACACAGTGTGGTGTCTGCTGTTGCTTCACTAAATCACCGGCTCATTAAAGTCTTGCATATATACACAATACCCACCAACATGACTGTATCTTTGCTCAAAGGGAAATCATCACATTAATTGCCTTCCTGTCCTCATCTCACACACATCCTCCTTTCTGTGTTATACAAAAACTAGAAGTATTACATTATCTTTATTCGCATTCAATTGTATCTCTCCCTGCCTGCTTTCCCCCCCTAGTTTATTTCATTTTACTAGATACAAAGAAGATGGACGTGGTTCGTGTTGCTAATAGCAAATAGTTGCAGACAATTGTTTAAAATAACCCAAAATGTTGAGCAAGCAGAGTTCATAATTCCTTTACTATAGATATTGTGTGTAGTTGTTTTCATTAGCGTGTTAATGTATCTATAATGCCCAGATAAAATGATATATAATGATTGATATATTGATCAGATGAACAAAAAGTGCCAGTTCTTTTGAATCTATTGGATTTAAAGTTGCTTTAAAGGGGATTTTCCACTTGTACTTTTGTGATGATTAGAATTACGTCCAAATTATAAACACAACTCTAAAGGATTTTTTGCTGGATGTTCATCTTTAATGTCCCAGCATCCCCCTTAAAATCCCTCTAATAGTATTTAGCTTGTAATTTAATTCCTACTGGTGTTCTTGCAGGCCTCCTGCGCAGTATACCTTTAAGATGGTATTAGAATATGATCCTCACATTCCTTTTGGGAGTCATAGTAGTGTTGTCATTTCATTTTGAAGGCTTGTTTGCACTCCCATGGCAATGACTCAAAATATTAGCTTAGATCCCATTTCTACAATATATGTTGTGAGGTTGCTGAAAGAAATGGAATAAACTATTTTTCAGTATATTTAAGAATTAGTTACTTGTGACCCGCGCATTATAATTTCACGATAACCATTGACACTAAATTCTGAACCCTCCTTGCCAGTCTGTCCAAGTGAGGTTTGCGCCACATTAAGTTCAAGAGGGCAAAAAGGCAATGACCCTTGACTCCCAAAGTTTAATCAGCTCACTCCTGATTTCAAACAACATTCTCAGAGAAATCCCCCAATGGCATTCAAAAACATATCGCATTCATTAGAGCAGGATGGACATATGAACTGATTCCACCGTGGAAGCATAATAACATGTATTAGATCCCCCCCAAACCTGAGCCTTGCCCTCCACCTGACACAAGTCCTCTATCGGTACGTCGCTCCATGTGATGTGTGACAGGGCCGATGTGGTTCTATTTCATGACTGGAACATTATGCAGGTCTCCAACTGAACATTTCCTTCATGAATTAATTATCCCAAACAACCACTTGATCAGCATTAAACCTTGAATGAATAATCCGCCTCTCTCATTTGCATATGCAAACGTCCTTTATTCCGTCTCTAATTCAAACCGTTCATCAAACAGACAGTCGTGGATCTTGAGACTCGCGTTACTTTTTATTGCTCTTTTTCCCTCTGCATTCTAATCGAGCGCAGCACCATCTGTTGCTGCCACGCAATATTTCTAAATCTCTTCGACGGCAGCACGAGTAAACACATTTGGAGCTTTCCTCACGCGCCTCCGCCTGGACGTGTTTGTAGTCTTTGGCTACCCGGGGCCCCATTTGTTTTAAACAGTAACAAGGTGTAACATTTGTCCGACTCAGGTCTCGAATTAGTCCGGATGAGCCATCTGTAATTGGATAGGGCGAGGGAGGGCAGATTTGATGTAGTCGGCAGATTCGCTGAGGGAGAGGCTGCGGCCATGTTTAATTCAGCAGGCTGCAGCCAGAGGAAGGGAGGGAGGGAGAGGAAGCTGTGTGGGGGATGAGACGGACGAAAGGAAGCGGACAGAGGCATCAGTGGGGTCTGAGCTACAATAATGGGGAGGGTCCTCACAGAAAACCCCTGCAAGATGTTATAGATATAGATGAGAGGTCAAGTCGAAATGAGACGGTTGGGAGAGGAGAGAGGTGCATCATGGGAGAGGTGATGAGGAGAGGACTCGCTGAGTCATTGTAGCTGCTCAGATGAGGCACAAGTAAACAACAACGACTATTCACTCCGCAGGTCCCCTCTGCATCTTATCAGCGCTACTCTGAAAATAGTATATAAATGAAATAAAATAAACCACATGTTATCGCCTGTTAAAGCGCTTTCACTTCCATGTGCGACTTGGACAAGGATTAGAAAATTGCATGCTATTTAACTTTATTTAATCCCTCCCTTGACTTATCTACCAATGCTCAGCGGCTGACACGACATTATTTCCTTTATTTATTTATCTATTACCGCAGTTCTTTACTTATTTCTCAGCGCCGAGAGGGTGACGCAGGCAGACTCTGTGGGATGAGGAATCAGGCGGCTGCTACTGTCGAGTTGAGGCTCAAGATGCTGACCGTAAAAATTGCAGGATCTGCTATTTGAATGTGCCCCCGGTGTCTTTGTTGCAAGCCAACACTAATGTCCTGTCAGCTCCTGTTGGCTTTTGAAATACAAGCAAAAGAATACATGCTTAAAGGGCCAGTGTGGAGAATTCAAGAGTATTTATAAAGGGAAATATATAAATGGAATATGGTATTTGATACTATATGTCCACCAGTGCATAATCACAAGAAGCAATATGTTGTTTTTACCTTAGAATGAGATACTCATACCTGGAGGAGGCAAGTCCACCATTTTGGACGACTGTGTTTCTATACGGTTACTCAAAGCGGACTTTCAGCTGCAATATGCCTCGCCCCCACTTGACGTCACCGTATCCTACAATATTGCAGTTTTATTTTTGATTTGTAACATACATTTTTGAACTGCTGTTTGGTAGCATGTATTTATATCGGTTTATATCCAAGTTAAAAATCACATGACTCTTTGGATGTGGCTCATTGCGCCCCCTTGTGTTTCCTTATATAATGTTCCAGGTCATGCCAGGTCAATTTCGCTAACTTTCTCCATGATAACCTTTTACATGTTTTTAGTTGAGCTAAATTTTAGTGATGAAATCAAATATGAAATACACAAGACCAATACAGTTTTCCCAACAGTGCAGTTTAGATTACACAACCTTATTTCAGTATGTTTACTCATTTGTAGAATTGAATGAATTATGTAGACTCAGTTATTCGGAGTCTTCTTCCAGATGCTCCCAACGTCCCTGAATGCAGCATCTTTATGAAAAATGAGATTATTGCTGCAGAGACATTTGCTGTAAAATCCATATATTTTGCACATTCTCTAAACGATGCGGTAACGAGAGGCGACAGAGAGAGTCAGACAGCTCATGAACATTCTGTCACCAAAACAGGATCTTGGCCGTCACCTCGCAGTCTGGCAGCAGATGTAAATTCCCATTTGCTGACTGAAGCAGTAACCATTTCCAACACTTCTGAGCCGTGTCCTCGGCCAATCACTGAGGGCTAAGTGACATCATCACTGTTGGGCACTGAGTTATACCGAGCTTTTATTTATTTATTTATCTATAAAAACAAAGCGACTGTCTTGTTATTGGAAAGTACCACTGAGGCAGAGTTGTGAGGAAAATATTGTGGACAAAAATGACTTCCGTTAACGGGGCAGTACGTAAGACTTTACTCAAAGTAATATCTTTTTATTGTCTTAATCAAATATAGAATTACTATATCGATGTTTATGCCATCTCCTGCTCAATGTAGAAGGAGCCTATCACATTTAGAAGTGGGTCCAGTCCCCAGGGTCCACCATTTTGAACTAGCATGTTTTTTTACAGTGGCCCAAAAAGGACAAACCTAATACCGTTTGATTTTCAGTGATAATTGAAGTTGTAGATTGTCCTACATTGTTGCAAGGGAAGGATTTACAGCTGTAAAATGTTTTTATTTATTTATTTTTTTTACTCTGACACACAGAAAATATATGTGTAATGGCTGTGGCTCAACTTCAAATACATTAACCTTAGTGCTGTTGACACTGGGCGTTGATTTGCATTAAAGTTTCGAGAATGGGGGGTTCGTGGTGTCACATGTTTTTTCCTGCCTTGGGGTAAAAAGCAACCCCCCCCCCCCTCGCTGTGGGGTGACTTAATTACTGTGAAGAAATGGATGGTAATTAGAGGAGAAACAGGAGGCTAGAAGAAACTGTCAGGGTTAAGTACTGACTAATTCACTGCGTGGGATGCCTGTGCCACTCTCCCCTGAGACTGACAATGCAGCTTCACCAACAACAAGCTCTCAGGCAGCCATGGCCTATAGGACGACTCTTTCCGACTGAAAGGTGCAAGTACCAATTATGGCAACGCTTTTACTGTAGCGAAAGCCCAAGGACTCTCAAAGTAAATAAGTAAATACTCATTGTTGGCTGAATGTTAAAATAAGATGGAACTGAACTCCTCCAAACTCTGAATGATAAAAATCAAATGTCAGGATCAAGCAAACCAACACTGTGTTGTTTACCATGTATTTATATTTTTTATTATTCTCACAGAACAGAGAGATTACTGTAAAGCTACTTTAAATTCCCAAGATTTCAATCTTAAATCATAATGCCACAAAATATGACATTTTCCCTATTTAAAGGTATAGTTTGTAGGATGTAGTGTCATCTATAGTAATGAAGTATATCCCTGACCTCACCCTTTCCCTTTTTCAGTTCTACTGAAAAACAACAATTCTGAAAATATGCACAACCTCTTTGCTCACACGAATGTAAATAATCGAATGAAATAAGAATAATAACAAGCCCACATTGAACCCACAAACCATGCTCACAAATATTTCAAAGTCCATTTCCTCATATAAACAGACAAGGCACAAACAAGTCTCGAAAAACAGTCAGCCAGTGAAAAACATCTCTTCCTCTTATTACCTTGGCTGACACCTTTCTTCCATACTCTTCCTGTTTTCTTTATGCGTGGTCCACACAGCTGTTATGTGCTATCTGGCGGGCATTTTGGCTCCTTACCAGTTTGTGCTGTGATCCAGTGGAGACACGACAGTTTGATGTATGTACTTATTTACTGCATGGCTCATTTTAGGGATTCATAAATTCCAATACCTGCAATAGGCAATATATTAAAAGTGGAATGTAAAAGTGAATGTTGCCATGGGCATTTGTAGTGTTGACCTTTATGCAATATTACTTCTTATGTGTTATTGTTGCTTTGCTTGAGTAAAACTGACCCCAAATATGAGTTATATATAATATATAGTTAAAGTGGGACAATACAATTTTGTCAATATCCAAGTGTATTGACAATACAGTTTAGATTTGTAGAATATAGAAAAACAAGGACAATATTGATTTTTCATTATGTACAAACATAGAAATGAAAAAGAAACATATATATATATATGTGCGATTGTATCTGTAATCCTTGCATTTGGCTAAACCCTAGCCAACAATCGTACCCAGAGCATAACAGCTCCATGACTGCATAGACAACAGAGATATGCACAATAAAGAAGAACAAGCTGTTTAGCACAACAAAAACAGAGTTACAATGACATTCAAACTGATTAAACATGCTTTTGTTTTATTCTTCAATGGTTAAAATAGTCGGCAAGCTGTTCAAGCTGTTGCTCAGTACAGTAAACTGGATGGTAGTTGTAATGTCCTCAGGTTCACTTCTTTTCATGTTAAAGGCAGAGAAGAACTTCAGATACCTGAGACAGTCATTGCAGGTAACAATGGAGCCTCAGCATTGGCTGGATGTTTGTCATTAAAGGATCTTTGGGTCAAACTGACCCAGTGGAAAACTTATTCAAAGACATATATTTACAGAAAGGGGTTGAATTATGACTATACCCAGTTGTTTTGCAGGAACCTGACAGATAATAAGCCTGAGCCACAGTAAATCATGTCAAAAACAAAGATTTATGGCATCATTTTTCTCACACTGAAAAGTGCACAGTATGGATAAAGGGAGTTTCAGAAAGAGGGCAGAGAGTTGCCCTGATGCCCTTAGGAAGGTTGTCCAAGTCTACAGGGACTCTCACAACAAAGGCCTGATAAGCGGGTTTAACAAGTAATGACACGTTTCTCATTTTCAGACCACGGAGCAGTGAAGCAGCAGTGCTGTTATAGATTATCACCCACCGACTTGTACATGCGTGTGTCCTTTATCACACCTCTGACACGGCCCAGGAGATAAGATATGTTGGAGACAGACGGCCAAATATGGCACATACTATTTTCTTCGAAATCACAAAGCTCTAATTCTATTATGTAACATTTTGTTTTGAATGTTCTGGAAATGAAAATACGTTGTAAGAACATCCTTTGTATTCTCTCCGTCTCTCTTCAGGATGTGTTGCAAAAAACAGTTCCTGTGAATAACACTTTTCCAAAGGTGTATTCGTGGAGTGTGGAAACTGTCGGTGTCCAAGCTGTCCAAATCTATTGTCTCCTCTGCCGCAGGTCTTTTCACAGTTGACACTGCACCTCTCAACAAGTTGACAAAACGAATGTTATTATGATTACGTCTGCCTTACTAACACTGAGACAAAAGAGAGTATATAACATATTTTGAAAAAAATGCTGTATATGATTCTATATCGAATCTAAATCACCAGCAGCCTGTTTTGTCATGTTTTGCTGCAAATGTGCATAATCAGCATTTATTCAAATGAATGGAAAGACAGTGTCATTAATCGCAGCAGAGTAAAATGTGAACTTTAAAGTGACTTGAAATGCCTCAAGCTTAGAGCTTTATTTTGCAAAACCCCCCAATTTGTGTGGCGGTATAGAAAGTATGCTAAGCACCGGCACTACTCACGTTGTTATGGTGACTGTGCGATTTTTCAAACACTCAGCAAATGTGGAACTGGAGAGGAACATCCTTTATCTGCTTTCTCTGCCTCTTCATGTTTTCCAAAACACTTTTCCAAAAGGTTTCTTTCAGTTCAGAATCTGTCGCTGTCCAGGGTGCTGAAATCAAACGCCATCTTTGCTTTCCCTCTATTTCAGTTTACACAGAAGTTCTCAATCAAGCTGACAAAGTTTTATTTGATTAAATTATCTGATGGCTAAACTGCAGAATTTAATAAAGGCTGTCTTCAATATTACAGTCCTAATAGGATGGTAGACATTGGAACATCCTTGCAGGAAAGACAAAGCTTTTCACTCACAAAGGATTATTGAATTGAAAGGGAGTTTATTTTTTTATTCCTTCCACTCACAGCAAACACAGTACACAGCCATCATCAACATGATGCAGTTTTATTTAGGATGTGGATATTACAGTGCAAATTGAGTTCCTCTGCGAATGCATGATGGGCAATAGGCTGCATGGGCCCCCGCTTTCTCTTCGCCGCATGAATGCGTTGACCTTGGTTGTTTTCACTTTATACATGGAGCAAGTTTGTGATTTCATTTCGGGGACTAGGACGCTGATGAAGTGTTTCATCAACTGTAAACAATACACATAATAGAGTAGGAGTTTTCTATGTGAGACAGAAGCGTATGAGAAAAGATGGAATAATCTTTTGAACTTTGCCGGCTCCGCTGAACACGATGTAAACAATATTTTCCGAGGTGATCATTCACTCCCTTCACCCCCCCCCCCCCCCCCACACACACACACACACACACACTTTTGTGAGAAATTACTTTCAAGATACTTTGCCCACAGCCATCCATCTTCACTTGAATGCAAGTCAGAGTCTATCATCCCGTTATTTTTTTATTATTTTGTAGGCTGATCATAATTGCAATTCAGTCCCTGCCCACATCGTCGGAATAGTTCATCAGCAGAACTTCTCACATTACACAGCTGATTAGATACAAACACACGCTCGTGTCACTCACCCGTGCATTTCCTTCCGGCGCCATGTCCCATCAAATTCCTGAGATTAAAGTAAATTAAGAGGTTGTTTTTGATTACATCCGTTTCCGTTTCATCGCCTCGTGCGCTAACGAAGCGATTACACCAGCAGTCATATTCCATTAAGGGCAAGTGTGTTCCATCCACCGATATGCTCCAATTAAAGGTCAATATTAAGGATAGTTAAAATGAAAATGTAAAGATACCACAAATGACTGAGGTTTACTTGAAGAATAGTTGTTCTATTAGCATTATTGTTATTATTATTATTATTATTATTATTATTATTATTATTATTATTATTATTATCTGTTGGTGCTTTGACAAAATGTCTGCATCCACACTGTTATTATGATAGTAAGTAAACTAGATTTATGCTGTTACCGTCCCTTCTGCCTTCACACCACTATGTCGAGGATTTATTATGGCGTTAGTCTAACATGAAATAAAATGACGACCCCGCCAAACAGACAACATAAAACAATTTAATCCAAAAGCAAGTGAATGGAAAGAAAACTCATTTCATTCCTTGCACCTCCGTACATACTTTACTGAGTGGAAGAAGTTTTTTTCTGATCATGAATAACAGAAACCCTGACGCCAAGGGTGGCTGTTGTATGGAACATGTAGCACATGTGTTGTGTGGCACTTTTTCCCCCACCGGTAGCAGACCGTCTGTTCAACTGGGAAACATATCAAACCCGCCATGTCGCTGCACTCGCACAAGCTGAGGTTCACAGCAGATTCATCCGCAGATACGTCCATGAAATCAGAGGAAATAAAAACATGTGTGCTGCATCCACACACACACACACACACACACACACACACACACACACACACACCTTGACGCAGCACTTCAGCTGTAACAGCGAGGTTGCGGCGGGTAGGTGACCATTAAAAGCGCAATTACAGCTCCCTCCCCAGTCATTTCCACACAAGTCTGGTCTTGAAATAAACACTGGGGGTTGCTGCCAAGGCAGATACTAAGTGCCGAGACTTGCCTATATGAAGTCTTTGTCGAGGGTGGCGTTTTTCTCTTCCTGCGTGTTGACAGTGTACATCCCCATCATTTCGACATAATCCCTTTGATTCTTCTTCCCGCCTGCCTGCCTGCCGCTGCTTTGCATCCTCCACTCTGACAACAATATGGTCATTACCCAGACTAATGTCACCGATTTCACACAGATGGACTCTGCAGGCATCAGGCTTGACGTCATTACCTGGGTAAGATGTTTATACTTGCTCGCTGCCACTCGCTGGTATTGTTCCAAACAAAAGAGGCTGCAAATCTTACATGAAAACCAATAAAACAACATATTGGCTGTAAGTCTCAAACCAGTGATTCTGAACTAGTGGGTTTTTTTGTGTTGCTATCTTTTCATTACATTAATTTGATGTCCTCTTTTTGGGTCATGACCCAAACCAGTTGAGAACCACTGTCCTAGACAATAGATTTCTTCAGTGTAGGCTCACATACAGTACTTGAGGGAAGTGCATATTTATATCCTCTGTGTACAGTATCATTAACCTGACTGACATGGATGCTGACAGTGACTGTAATGCAATGAACTGTTAACAAATATCTAATTTTATCTAAACCCATTAGGATATTCTTTCAACCCCCTATTCTTTCCCCCCCCCCCCCCCCCCCCCCCATGGTGATGTTATCTTTTTTTTCTTCTTTTGCAGCATAAGAGAATTCCAAAATAGCCCATCTGATTTCCTGCTCTGTTTACATTCAGAAATCTCGGCCCATGCCAGGACTGAAGTGAAAATAAATAAAACAAGCCGAGGCAAACAGCTCAGGCCCACCGACCGAAATAACATCCCGCCTCTTTCTGCCTTCGTGCTTCTCTGTGCACCGGAGCATAGGATTAAGATTCATGCTATAATATTTTTTGAATGGCTTCGGTGGCTGAAATTCATACAGGATTTTCAATTGTATCTCTGTCTGTTTGATTTATTACTGTGCTTTACCTCCTTATTACCATGAAAGCCCTGGTATCCTTCTGTTTTTTTGTTTTTTTTCTTCATGCTGTCAAACTGCTGCATGATACTGGAGCAGCACAGGAACAAGCCTGGTTTCTTAGGACCTAAAGACATACTGTTATTACTGCTTCTCAGGGCACATGAACGTGCTGTGTGTGCAACTACCAACTTATTGCATAGGGTCAAAACCTCTTGTATTCCAATGCACTGTAGACCCATTTAGCACCTTTCTTTAAAGGTGCAGTGTGTGAGATTTTGGTACATTTTCCATCTGTAGAAATAGAATCACAAAACAACAACATGTTTTATTATTGACACTGCAGTGGCTCAGGGGGTAGAGTGGTCACTCTCACACCAGTTCCCCCCCCCCCATCCCCATTCTGCTTGTGGAAGCGTCCTTAGTTATGATCCCAACCCCAAATTGTGGAGAAATGTGCTGCACAGTATATGTTGGTGAGAGTGGGTTAATGTGACTGAGTGATCGTGATTAGTAGAGAGTTCTCTGGATGAAGTCCACAGTGTTTCTGGCAGTGTGCGCAGGTGTTATTGAGCCAAATTACAGATATTCTTCACCAGACAATTGAACACTGATGGCATTATAATTAAGAATGGTGCCGTGTTTTAGAATCTCTGTGTAGTTTTGAGTTGTTGAAAATCTGTCTGTGTTTGGCACACCGTGCTAAACACTGTCATGATTGACCACTTTATGATCAATGAAACGTATAAAACTACAGCAGAGGAGTTGAGTCAGCAAGGTTCTGTCCCACCTCAGGGGTCAAATCCCGCAAAATCACCTCCCCTGCTTTGGGCTGATGGGGCTGACCGAGCGTAACCTTATCAACGACTCCAATTCAGTCTGAAAACGAGACTTTTCTCGCCCAGATTTCCCGCCCTCACTGTTCCAGGATCGATCGTGTGCTGTTTGGCAATGGCCGCGGTCTGTCCTCATAAATTCGAGGACAGCCAAATGAAGTTTTATTTACCAGGTGTTTGCCCTCTGGTGCTCATCGGTCACTGGCAAATCACGAGAGCCGGACAAATGAAAAAAGCTTCGGCGGGATGTAAATCACAGCGGCCACTCGTTGCTAGCCTTGACAACTTGTCCTCATAAGGAGGCAGCCCTCTGAATTTCTACGCATATGGACAACCATAAACCCTGCTGTGCAACATGGCGGTCGAGGGGTAATAACATTTTTATGGCATCCCTGAGAAGATATCATGTCCGAGTAGATGAGATCTCGCAGCGCCGGCAACACCGTGTGCACGATGAGGAGGGGAACGTGTGTCAATACTGCGTGGGAAGACAAAATAGCTGCACAGGAGTCATCCATTGGGGAATTGCCATTATTGGATCAAGGTCTCTCCTGGTCCTCGCCGCTCACCAGTGTTTTCTGTTGGGACCTTAATGCTGCAGTCAGGCTGAGTGTGGCCCCGTGAGAGCAGCATGGCAGAGATTCAATCACTGGCAACTCAAGGGTCTTTTAATGGACCTTTGTAAATAATGCAGGGCGCAATAATGCAAAAACATCCCCACGTGTAGGATCGTTTCTAATTCATGTTAATCAAGACGCTGTTACGGACATATGGAGTCATCATGGTGAGGATGAGGCCCTCTACACCCCCCACTCTTCAGGTCCTCCTCCTCATTTAAAGGTGCAGTGTGTACGATTTTGTGACACCAAGAGGTGAAGTTGCATGTTGTGTCTGTCGCCTCACTTTCGCCCTTCTGAGCATGCAGGACCAACGATGGTAGACTTCAGTTGTCATTAAAACTCCAGAGATGTTCAGTGTGTCCACTCTGGGCTACTATAAAAACATGGCGGCTCCCGTAAAGAGGAGCCACTCCTCATGTAAATATATATCAATGGGCTCATTTTAGGGTAATGGAAAAAAAGAAATCATTTACATGATTATAAAGCTGGATTATAAACACAGGACCTGATGGCATCAAGTTCCTCAAAGAAAGCGTCATGGATGTCACCGTGTGTTGTGAGTTTTTCGATAGATTATTATTTGATGTAAATAAGAGCATTCGTCCTAAAGCATCGCTTCCATGCCTTATCATTTTGAACGAGGAGGCTAAAACTCCCTGCTGAATGCGTTTACTTTCAACTGCGGCATCCGAGCAAGAATGTTCTTGAGTTGAACTCCGGTTTGCCCGGAGCCTCATGGATTTTGCACGTTATGCTCTCTGAGATTTAAAGGAATCGAAACATCTGCTTTGACCTGAGGTGAGACGTTAGCTGTCAGGGGTTATTTGAATGGATGGAGATGGAGCAATGGGTGGATGGAAGCTCACTTTGCACTGAGGCTGAGACGGGCCTCCGCTCCCCCCGACTGTCTGCTGGAAACGAGCTGTTTAAACCCTCAGGACCGTTTAGTTATGTCACAGAAAATTTGACCAAAGGAGATTTAAGGTTTCAAATGATCTCGTCTCCCTCCCCCGGCAATTGAAGCATCGGCTAAGTCGTCCCTAACAAACGAGCGCTGGAACAAATGAGTGAAAAATGAAAAGGTTCATCCTTCATCAAAGCATGAGACCTGATGCTGTCTGTTCCTCTTCACATCACAAGGGGCAGACATGTCTCCGAAACACCCCCCAAACACAGACGCTCTTCAGCGGAGTTTTCCATTTCACAGGCGCCGCGGTAACACTCGGACTCGGAAGCTTTTTGTCCATTAAACAATGAGTCATTATCGTCGCATGGTGAAAACACATTTATGCTCGCCACTCGTGCATGTGCCAGAAATCATGACTTCATCCCCCGTTGGCATGTGGCCCCGTTTAGACTATAACTTCCAAATGTTTTAACTTCCTGCATAACATGGACTGAGCTGGAGGCGGATCTGCAAAGAGGGGGGATCCCTCCAGGGAAGAGGGTGTAGGTAAAGATGAAGCCTTTCTGTGAGAGCGCCTGCGAATAGTCACGCTTTATCAAGACTAAGGAGCCAGAAGCGCTTCTCCGAGTGGAGCCAAGCCAAAACCAAAATGCTTCTGTTTGTGTTTCTCTGTTTTGGGCTTTTTCCGAGCAGCGAGTGCGGTTTTATTCTTCTCAGCGGTGACACCTATTGTTTTGGAGAGAACTACGCTGAGTCACCGCAATTATGAAAGGGAGAATGGGGGATTGCTGACGTCACGATTCAAGCATGTAACCACCCTTTCATCAAGCATATCTGCAGCTACGCTTAAAGGGGCAGTGTGTAAGATTTGGTGACATCTACTGGTGAAGTTGCATATTGTATATCACGTCTACTGCGAGAGAACCTATGGTGGTCCTCAGTTGTCATTAAAGCTCAAAAGATGCTTCCACCTCGGGCTACTGTAAAAAAACATGGTGACCCCTATAGGGTGGACCCGCTCTTGATGTAAATATACAGAAAAGAGCTTACTTTAGGGTTATGTAAAAAACAATTCATTCATTTTGGTGATTATACACCCAGAAAAACGTCTGTATATTATTGTTTTGCAATTCTATTTTAATAGATGGAAGTGAGAGAGGATTTACTGAAATCGTGCACACTGCACCTTCAATTCACAGACAACAATGCTCTGCAACGATCCAGTGTGCAAACATCAGCTCTCTATGACTTTCACTGAAATCTGTATATCACGGGAACATGGGCAGACTAAACCGTGAGATAGGGAACACATATCATGTGAAAAGTGCCGTGCACAAACCGGATGACTCCGGTCGGTAAATGGAAGGGAAGCTGATGGAACCACCAGAGTGCGATTAGCCCCCATGGATGCCAGGGGCTTTTAGTGGACTCTATAGAGGCAGCAGAGGCAGTGGAACAACAGGGCTTTTCCAAATAATGTAACTCTGAATTAAACATCGGGAGGCGACTTCAGGGGCATAAATACTGGATGCCCAAGGAAAGTGAGACTCTCAGCACAATGCATATTGTATCTTTATCTATAAATGAAAGGTCTGATGCTAAAAATAAAGAAAAAGTTGAGATATTTTGCAACTTTTGCATATACATGCAATTTAAGGTGCAATGTGTATGTTTAATAGCAGGGTTATGTGTATATATATATATATATATATATATATATATATACTGTATATATCTGATTACTGTTATTATTTTATTTTTATCTTTGAACATTTAAATGTGGTATGGTGAGGTGAGGTCAGGTGAGGGGTGTTCCACTGTAACACTAGATGTCTCCAAATCCTCTGTACTACACATATGACATCAAATCACTATATTATTCTATTCTATTATTCAAAGGTACAATAGGCGTTCAGTTGCATCTCTTACTCAGAGAGGGACAGGGCAATGAAGTGTTTGTGTTTAACTGCAATACCAAAATAAAAGCTTCATCCTTTGCACTTGAGTGTGAAATGCTACATATTTAGTGCAGAAGTAAATAACTACCAAAAAGCAGCTTTATTAACGCTCTGCTGCTTCATTATTAAACGCTACGGCGCCGAGCGGCAGAGCGCAGAGAGATTCTGCTCAGATGAAAAATGTAAGATAATGTAAGATTTATTTTGGCCCGTTTCAACTTTCCTTGTATTATCGTATTTTCCCCGACACCAGACACATTCTTTAAATCATCCCAGTGAAACGCAGAGTGTCACAGCGTTGCCCCTTTATCGTCTGCTTCAAATAAAGTCAGGCTGTTTTGATAACACCGCCGTGTTTTATAGCCGGATGGTAGTTGTTTCATCCTAAGTGGTTGTTGTTGTTGCTTCAAGAGAGGAGGAAATTGCAGAAGGTTATTTTATTTTTTTTGTCAGATATGTTTTTATGATATGTTTTTTTATTTTTTTTTTTTTTTCGAAGGTCAAGCTGTAAATGAACAACACGTCCCTCTGAGTTTGTCTGCTGTTTGACTGACTTTGATTCACTGCGCAAGGAGGACGAGAGGGAAACAAGACGCCTCGTATGACTGTTGTGTTATGTTTCTGTAATTCACTGACACTCGTGCTTTCATTGCTTTCTGGTGTCGTTGACGAGGCGCCCGAGAGCGTCTCGTCTCCCTCCGTCCCGCTGAGCCAGTTTCTCACGCAATTAGTTTGAGATTTTTCCTCCAGCGACGCCGTTCTCCACTTTGCCCCGGCGCCACCGCACTTGTCATAGTCTTTGCCTTGATTCTTTATTCTTAAAAAACAACAAAAAAAAAATCTCTGGCGTTTGGGATCAGAACAGTGCCCTGTGGTGACGTGCTGCGTGATGGTCGCTTCCTGCTGATTACCGGAGCTTCGGGGAGGTTAGGGGGGGGGGGGGGGGGGTAGTCGCTGGATGTCAATACGGCCCCAACTCTAATTGAAGCAGATGCTCTGTTGCCTGGGAGGTGTTGTGACACGCCACAGTCACATTCTCCACCCTCTACGCTTACACAGGCCATAATGTTAATAACACCTAATAACTCACTGCGCAGCAGCAGCAATTTGAAACCTGACAAACGTATCGATGTTGTGGTTATATGCTGTAAATATGAACTGCAGTGTTTCCACAGCCTTTGAGGGGGTGGGGGTGTATAATGGCTTTCTGAACAGATGTGTCTTGGTGTCACGAAACCATGCATGACTTTTGACATCCGAGAGAGAGAGAGAGAGAGTGTGAGAGACTACTGCAAAGAGATTGATGCTTTATGCTCATCGGAAGCTCAAATGCTACAATGGTAGCGCATTTGAATTATTGACATCTTTTATTCCGGGAAGTAATTTAGGTGAAGCTGCAAATATTATAAGAGGCATCAAACGGGTGACAGGTGTTTCCGCAGATTACCCATTTATCATTTTTCTATTGGCCTTGCTCATTGATTGAAAAGCCGATGCACTTGCCAATGGGCACTTGGTCTGAAGTCAGTTGTGCGGTAGATGTTCCAAAAACGCTGTGTAGTGTCCTCGAACTGTCCATCACTCCGGCTCCTGTTTGCACCTGCACCCTCCCTCAGAAGAGTGCTGGCCAGCCGGCTACGTCTTTTGTGATTGGTCAACTGTTCACCTGGCGGGTTTTAATAAATGTCCCCCCTACTGTTGTGACAGCAGCCGAAAGTCAAGGCGTTTCAAAACTGTCGTCTGTGATATATAGCGCCCACCTGTGTGGAATGGAATTTTTAACTCGAGACCCCACCTGCTTAAATGCACAAATGCACACTCCATACACCTGCAGGTCTGTTCCCTCTGCAGAGTAGGATTCTCTCTTACAAATCCATCATTACAACACCAACCCCCCCCCCCCCCCCCCCCCCCCCCCCCCCCCACACCACCCCCCCCCCCCCCCCCCCACCCCCAACGTGACTCCACTGACACTGGCTATGGACACGCAGCCATACATGCACACCGATTGCTACTATAGATCTATCCACTGGTGGGAGTGTTTTCTGGAGTATGTTGTGTACAGTGGAACACAAAGTTACCAACAAATAATGCAACACAGGCTCTATGATTTCAGCCCTGCTGGAATGTGCCGTCTCCGTTTCCACAGATCCCTGAATTACGGTGGCGGCGGCGGCAAACGCTCCCAGATAGCAGACGCTGTTCCGTTGTCAAACAGACAACAGAAGCGCAAACGTGCCACAACAGCCTCCATTTTTTTGTTTGTTTACACTGCAGCCAGACAAACCGGCTGCTTGCTTTACTCCCCGCTGTGCATGGTATGAATAGTTGAATACACGGCGGCAGCATCAGGGCTCAGTAATGGAGCTGGTTACCTCACCGAGGAGACGGTGTAAAGAGATGGTGACGGATGCAGACTGTCACTTACAAGTCTTCATGTAACTCCGTCATGACTCTGGTTCTACACAGCTTTATAACTAGATGTGTTTTGAATGGATTACCTGTGGAGATGTGCATTCATGATAATTACAAATGCAAAATCTAAAGTGACAAAAGCCAGTACGTAATTGCAAAAGCCATGCACGGACCAAAAAGAGAAGTGATTAGAGGCTTGGCCTTAAGACGTGACTATTTGGGTGGCAAATTCACCACCAGAGGAATTTTGACGTTAGCAGTTCCGTGAGACCCCCTGGCCACTGTGATGATTACAGCGACAAACATGTTGCAAAGTTGTTCCCAGTGGGACATCTGGGACACAAATTCAAGTCCAGACTGTTTTAAAAGTATTATATCACTGTAGTTACGAGGGTGAACAGTGATGCTGATATCAGTGACGTTAAATCACAAAGCAAAGCTGTGAATTCCTGTGAATCCCGTATAATCCTGGGATTTAGCTTTACTGAATGTATCAACACGAAAACTCCGAAAGAGTCTCATCAAACGAAATTTCACGACTTGAATATTTCACAACACAGTCTGTTTGAAACTGCACGTAGTCGAGTTCAAAGGCTTTTCAAGACTCAACGAAGGAAGTCGAGCGGAATCCTGCAGCAGAACCGGCATCGTTTACAGCCCGCGCGTCGATGCAATGAATGAATCATGCACGGCCCCTTGTAAACATCATTTAATGCAAAACAATAAAAACCGGGACACTGGCAGGGAGCACGATGGCAACATTCTGTTCAATTTTTAATTTGTTTTCGCTCTCCCCCGTCTTTAATTTGTTTTCATTCAGCTCCTTTTCGCATCCGGCCGATCCTCAAACGGCGACTTTCAAGTGTGTTCAAGAGCATTCTGACTCATTTGGCTCGAACGAGGACGGACAGGCGCATCGTGGCGTCCATGCTCATTTGGTTTGTTCACCTAAAATGAAAGCGCGACGAAATTTACAGCTACTTTGACTGTCTGGGGGTCGACTTTATTGTTGGGTTTGATGTTCCACTTGCATCTCCAGTCTAATAGGAGAGTGAGGTATCGAGTGATTACACAAGGTGGGACAGGGAAGTACATTTCAGTACAATCAATAACCCCCAGTCGTTATTTTGTCTTCAGTCCTTTCCCTGACACAATCGAGCCTCCGCTTCGTTTACAGGAACCACCGATCTCATTCTTATTCTGATCCGTGTTAGTTGAGGGAATCGGGTGAATGATTACAGTAATGCATTTCCTAGCAACCGCTGTTCCTGTTTACTCAGCTAAATGGTGCTGAGACAAACATTGGAAGGAAATCAGATAAAATGGTGGTTTTGAAGGGGGGGGGGGGTCCACAGAGAGATTAGCCGACTTTAGCTAGCTCTATCACGGAGCAAAGACTTTGTTGCCGACGCCAAATCGTTCCTCGTTGTATGTGTGTGGGATCAAGGAGCGGCACATTATCCTTGCATTAGGACTCGGTGTTCTGCAGAACAAGCCCTCGCTGTTCAATTCAGCAGAAATATTACATTTTCCGTATCATTCTCAATCCCAATCCATTCAGACTGACAGTGTGAAATACTGATGGATTTTACCGTAGAGCAGGAATCTACAGAAATCATTCAACTGCAAGAGCAGATTGAGACATGCGTTAAAAAGTATTTGAGAACTTTTCATTGTAGTTCACTGGCCCCAGAATCGAGCAATCTCACTAAAGGCCCCACTTCTGTTACTGTGCGGATTATGAGATACATCTTTATATAATCTGGATCTAAAGTGGATTTATTGTTATTTGCATTGTTGTAATCCTGTCCCAGTGGATCATGATAACTTCACTATAGTCACATGTCAAATGGAGCATGCTCACATGTGATCTGGATTGAAGGAGAGGCACATACATCCAAATGTGAATGGAGTAACTGAGGCAAAGTAAAAAAAACATATATATATATATAGACACAATCAGTGGCACTCCAACTTGTGTGATGGTCAAATGATGTCATGTGGCCCAAAAAGTAAAATAAAATAAAATAAATGAAAATAAATCAATCAATCACTCAAAGTAAATACACAGTATATCTGTAAATCATCAAATACCTGATGTGATGATTTGCATATACCTCATTACATTGACACACATGATGTTCTTCAGCAGCGAGAAGCTGTTGGGAAAGAACCCGGCGCTACCTCCAACACGAAATCTAGCTCTGTGCTGAAGTCACGCTGTGGTTTCATCTGCACCACAGGAATCAAAGGCTTTATTCTCCTCCGCGTGTATTTACATATTTTTGATCAGCCAGGCCCCAAAGAGTGAAGCCAGCAAACACTGCACACACACACACACACACACATTTATTACCGTAAATTCCGGACCATAAGCCGCTACTTTTTTTCTACACTTTAAACACCGCGGCTTATAGGACGGTGCGGCTTTTTCTTCTTTTTTTTTTCCGTGGAGGAAAAAATATTTCGCGCCGCAACAGTTGTCCAATAGAATGAATGAGTTGTTCACGGAGGTCCAATGAAACTACATGATTGAACACAACATCCGTTATTGTAAATCAATCATTTGTACTACCGCAACCCTTATCAACATGGAAAATACTAGGAGAAAAGCATATGATGCAGCTTTTAAGTTAAAAGCGATCACTCTGGCAGTTGAAGAAGGAAATCGAGCTGCCGCCCGTAATCTTGGCATAAATGAATCGAAGGTGAGAAGGTGGAGGCGCTAACAAGAGAAACTGCGCCAGCGCAAAAAGACGACCAAAGCTTTCAGAGGTAACCATAGCAACCGAGCCCGAGCTCGAAAACTTTCTGGAGGACTGGGTTAACACACGGAGAGCAGGCGGCCGCGGTGTTTCAACTGTACAGATCAGACTGAAAGCTAAAGCAATCGCGACCGAGATGAAAATAGAAGATTTTACAGGTGGGCCATCGTGGTGTTTTAGATTTATGAAACGGAAAAGCCTGTCTGTTAGCC
>JAFBJT010107415.1:0-13162 GCA_016785325.1 Chascanopsetta lugubris | reverse complement strand
GGGGGAGGGGGAGAGTGTGTGTGTGTGTGTGTGTGTGTGTGTGTGTGTCACGATGGGAATGTGAGGTGGGAAGGACAGGTTCCTGCGAAGGGAAGCGAGGGAATGAGCGGCATGGAGGCGTGGAGGTGGAGGTGGAGGTGGTGGGTGTGGAGGTGTGTTTTTCACTGGCAGGAAACCGCTGTCATTCGCCTCCATGTATCACGCGGGGCCCCCGGGGGCCCCCGGGAGTTTAGGTGTATCCAGAGGAGCCCACGTCTCTGTCGAGGACGTCCCGCTTTGATCCTCCATGAAGGAACGACCGCGAAGACGTGGAGGGCGCGCACACACACACACACACGGATAGGGATAGGGATACACACACACACCTGGGTGAGGAGGGGGGGGCTTTTCTCGAACCTGTCGATGCAGTGAGGCTGGTTTCCATGGCGATGGTCGGGGTTGGCATGGTGATGGTGTCATTGACCTGGAGATTAAGCATGACAATGAGCCTTGACAGCGTTTCTTCTTCTTCTTCTTCTTCTTCTTCTTCTTCTTCTTCTTCGTCTTTCCTCTCCTCCTTGCTCCTCCTCCTCCTCCTCCGCTCAAATTCCCTGGTGTAAAAAAAAAAAATAATAATAATAATTGACGAACACCCGAAGGACGAGGAGAAAAAGCCGCTCGGTGTTTCAAGTCTTTCTCTGCTCAGGCAGCAGCTTCAGTGGCTCTGAGAGGATCTGATGATGATGATGATGATGATGATGATGATGATGATGAAACAGCTGAGGAAGGAGTGGAGTTACCTGAGCTCAATGCTCCACTTCTGGTCCTTTGGCGGAGGGCGGACCGAACGATGACTCGTTGTGGGGGATTCTGCAAAAGAAGGAGAGGACAGGATGAGCGAGGAGGGTTCGAGGAGGAGTGTGACTCGGAAGCTTGTGCGCACGTTTGAAATCGGGTTTCCGCCCGATGTCGATTCGAATCTGCGGAAAACTCAAAATGCATCGGATTGCGGGGATGGAGACAATATGTCGGATATCCGATTTCACTATTGTGGTATTTGCGTTTGCCACTTTGCACCATTTAACATATGATCATTGAGATTCATGGCACATTGGAATAAGCCATATTGATGAATTTGCCAATGAAAAATACACAGAATTGCCCTTTAATTATTATGAGCAGGGGATATGCTGCATTGGGTTCTGTGAGATACACAGAAATACAGTGGCTGCAGTAAATGAGTGGAGGATAGGGTCAAGTGTGTGTGTGTGTGTGTGTGTGTGTGTGTGTGTGTGTGTCCTCGGTGCCAGAGCTTATGCAGCAGACGTCGGTCAGAGCAGAGCACTGATTGATCGACTGCGTGAGCCATTGATTTGTTGATTCATGCCGGAGCTGCGTTCAACGCCGCCGCTCCCGACGCGCTCATCAGATAAAGTGCACTTAGTGGGAGTATTCAAGAAAGACTGTGAGGAGGCAGGAAGGAAGGAAGGAGGGAAGGAAGGAAGGAAGGAAGGAAGGAAGGAAGAGAATGGAATTTGGCCTCCATCTATTTTGCTATCGTCACTTTAGTCTTTGCATGTCACACCTGCGGCTGCTAAAGTTTAATACGGACTACTGCCTCCTCTCTCTCTCTCTTACTCTTACTCTCTCACTCACACACACACACACACACACACACAGTTGTAATCCCCCCTCGATGGCCTCATTCCATACCAGCTCTGGATAAGACTGTGGTGTCAGAACCACCCAGCAAATATTTGGACATTTTTTACAGTCTGGCTTCAGAGGGCGACACAGGATTACACGCATAAGTGTGTGTGTGTGTGTGTGTGTGTGTGTGTGTGTGTGTGTGTGTGTGTGTGTGTGTGTTTGCATTTAACCACCTCATTTTGTTTTTTTCGAAAAGAAGAAACCTACTTATACTACGCTACTTATTTTGCAACACGCATGCACACACACACATTTACTCACACACACACACACACACACACACACACACACACACACACACACAGAGTGGGATTCCCCCTGTGTGATGTGCGACGCTCCGCTCGCGCCCGCTGCCAAAAATGCAGGAGGAAGTAGATAAAGTGGGGCAGGCAGGCCGCTCACCATCTCCACGGGTGATTGACAGGTGGAGGTCACCCGCTGGACTCCGCCCACAGTGACTTACACTGACACAGATTTTCCGCTCTTCGCTCACGGGGAAACTTGAGGGAGAAACGTGTTGTTGTTGTTTTTTTTTAATCAAAACACACCGGGAGCTATTTATAGCTTTCAGACAATTAAAGGTCCAGTGGGTCAGTTGAAGATGAAATTCTATCTTTTCCTATTGGTAGAAATTCACATGAACAGTTCTAGTGATGAGAGGATGAGACTAATATTTACATCTGGAGCCGGTCCTTTCTATGGAGGCGGCCATTTTGGACCACCATGTTGTTTACATGAGCCTTTTGGTCAGTTTGCTTAATCGGTCAAATAATTTAGACTTGATTTTTATTCGGTTTTTCGCAGAGACACGCCCGCAATTTGAACACTTGGCCAACACTTCTTGATAAACGTCATCTTAAAGGTGCAGTGTGCACATTTTCAGTGAACCTTTGTCCACCTCCGCTGATCAGAAACCGAATACAAGATCATTTTACTGGTGTTTTAATCATCGTTTACGTCCACGAGAATATGACCTTTGACCTTTTGACAAGCGCAAGTAAGGATTTGTCTGCTGTATAAAGAGTGAGGGGGAGACGAGATTCGCCACCGTGCACTAAAAGAAGGCTGAGGTGAGCCGCAACGTACGCACTGCACCTTTAAACTCTAGCACCAGTGCTGCTAATCCACTGTTTCACTCATGAAGTCGTGCTTATATGTGGATACGCCGGGAAAGAAACAGTTTGGATTCAGTTCCCCGTCTCAAACACCTCCTCCCCCTCCTCCCCCTCCTACACCACATAGAAACCATCTCCTCCGGCCAAGAGATGCTGCGAAATGACCCTTTACACCAGAAATGTAAAAGAGAAGCCTGTGCAGGCGTCGGATAGTGGGCCGCTCTGCAGCCGCTCTGCAGCCGCTCTCTGCAGCCCCTCTCTGCTGCCCCCCTCTGCCACATGCCACCGTCCCATTTCTCTTGCATCTGTTCCCACTGCGACTGCCAACGCTCGCTCGCTCGCTCGGCCCCGTCCCTCCCTCCCTCCCTCCCTCCCTCGCTCGCCCTCACCCCCGGAGGCTTCAGCTGCATGTGCATTACGACACATGGAGTCAAGCTCGCGGAGCAGGAAGGAAGGAGGGAAGTCGAGTGTTTCCAGTGATTTTACTCCAACGTGATTGATGGAGGGATCCATGAAGCGTGCCGAGAAATGGCCTCGATTGTTTCCGATGGCACTGGATTGCTCTCCGAGTGTGTGCGTGTGCGCGCGCGCGCGCGCGTGCGTGTGTGTGTGTGTGTGTTAAGACGCCGAGGGGAATCACACGGAGCCGTGCCATGTGGAGTGGGAATAATAGCAGGACGAGAAAGGCCGCGATTGAAGACGATAATGTCTCATTATGCGGAGACCGTGCCGAGCCGCGGCGCCGTGTGACTAAACACAGATTGTCAGAATTGGCCACGGTCTGTCAGGACGATGATGATGATGATGATGATGAAGAGGAACCTTTCCAAAATTAAATTTCATACTTTGAAGACAAATAAACACTCCTGCCTTCCATTCATTTGCTCTCATCTCATCTAAGAACAGAACAGCACCATCTGTTCCAGAAAAGCAAACCTTTTATTGATCACAGCTCATTCAGAGGAATTCGGCCGAATCAGCAGATTTGACCGAAGAGTGTGTGTCGCTCAGACGCCGGCACAGGAGCAGAGGGAGGAATCTGATGTTTGGGATTCAAAACTGACTGATGGGGAGGGACTGGTGTGAACCTAAAAATAGCTCTGACAATGGGGATCAAGTGTCAG
The DNA here is from genome assembly GCA_016785325.1 of Chascanopsetta lugubris. Classification (NCBI taxonomy): domain Eukaryota; kingdom Metazoa; phylum Chordata; class Actinopteri; order Pleuronectiformes; family Bothidae; genus Chascanopsetta; species Chascanopsetta lugubris. Next base: position 9,234 of record JAFBJT010107415.1, on the reverse strand, counting down.
TGCTGTGATGTTGTCATTTGTGGCCTAGGCTATTCTCATAGGAGCAGGATTTGCATATTACTATAGCAACAGCATTGTTACGGCGTTAACCGCGTAACCAGAAGTGCGGGGGTACAGGGTCGTCTTGTGGATAAATGGTGGCCCACTCCCTCTACGTGAATTTGGGGTCCTCCGATTGGCCGAACAGCTTTAAGAGGTGTGGCCTAAAGAAAATCATCAGGGATGCCAGTGCTCCATTAGAGTGAAATCTAATGGCAGTGATTGGGACACACAGTATGTAAAAAATTTAAAATATGATTATTGTTATTATTATTGATCTCGTACTTAGTAGTATTATTGATAGGATGATTTCTAATGTATCGATTGTCATTTATTTTGTTCTTTAGAACTATTTTTTCTTAATTCATTTGCAATCTTTCCCGTTCACTCTCCGTATATTCATATTTTTTGTTGTTCTCGCATTTTGCGTATGGCTCTCTCACATTTTTGCGCGCGTCCTCTTTGCTGCAAGTTACCAAACCACAGGCTTATTCGATCTGGTCTTAATCTGAGCGAATCTACCCCATGCGTCATTAAGTGATCAGCTTCCCATTTACATCTCTCATCAGCGCTGCGACGCCGCCGGCTCTGAAATCACCTCGAACACGTCGCAGCACCGTCGCCTCCATCATCCACCGTGCACCACTGATCCAAAAAATGGAGCCATAAAACAGCTGAAAACATCGCTCTCTCTATCACCTTCCCTGCCCTCCATCTTTCCTTTCCCTCCTTTCCCCTCCCCCTCCCCTCCCCCTCCCCTGCAGGGCCTGGTGGGGGAAAAGTACGGCAGCATCCGGGTGCCGGGGGAGGTGGAGTCGGCGGAGTTTGAGATGATCCTGGACGCGGCGGTGGAGGCGGGGCTAGACACACACATCCTGGAGGAGTGGTACTGCAGGGACGAGAACTCAGTGCCACCCGCTTACTACCTCAAACCCAAAGCCCAAATGCTGAAGAACTACCAGAACTCCGTGAGTCACGCGACTGCTTTTACAATCCAATATGGCCGAACGGGGGGAGGGGGGAGGGGGGAGGTGGGGGGTTGTTGATTCCACCCACACGGACGTCGTATAACTCGACTGAATGGAGGTTTTAAAGCTGCTGATCACAGATTCCCGCTCACGTCCCCGAGCGGAGCCTTTTCCTCGTGAACGCGGTTTAATAACAGCTGGGTTCTTTTTGACGACATCTGTTTTATCGTCCTGTTCCGAAAATATCCGACTGCATCGAGATGTTACGTTGGGTTTCCATTTACATTTTTTTGGGGGGGGTTTTATATCAAAAGGTTAGTGGCAAGTGGTTAGTGCTGAAGTGACATCTAGTGGTGAAAATGCATGTTGCGGTTTAATACCCTCGTAGTTATTGTAAATATTTAGGAATTTTAGGGTGAACCACCACTAGATGGCACTGTGTCACATACACTCTGCCTTTAACTGACCTCTGAAATCGCCAATATGGAAATTAAACCTATTTCTATAGGTTATTAACTTTTTTTTTTTTTTAAACATTGCAGATTAACCAGGTGGGATGAACACAAAGTTTTCATAGCTTCCCTCTGCACCAAAGACCAGCATATACACAATAGAGCCTGACCGTTATAATCGTCATTGTTGTGTGGAGGACGGTGATGTACTGTTTTACAAAAATACTTAAGTGCAAAAAAGCTTAAAAAAATAAGGAAAACTGACTAAATGTCCCTGAGAAGGACGAGGACGAGGCGTCAGTGTGGAGAAGTCTTTTGTTTTACGTGAGACGCACAAAAAACGTCTCCATCGTTACTGTACAAGTTCAAACTAGAGGACAACATTCTCCCTCTCCCTCTCGCTCTCCCTCTCCCTCCCTCTCTCGCTCCCTCTCTCTCTCTCTCTCTCTCCCCCGTCCTCCGCTCAGATGGAGTCGAGCAGCGCAGCCAAGACCAAGAACGACAAAGCCTGGAGGAACGTGTCTGAGGAGATCAAGAGGATCTTTCGAACAGCCGTGCTGCAGCTGCAGGAGAAAGGGACCATGAAGATCGCTCAGGCCAAGAAATTCCTCTGCTCTGGTGAGTGTCACCTCCACCTGCCTCCTGCCCCCCCCCCCCCCCCCCCCCCCCCCCCCCCCCCCCCCGCCCCCCCCCCCCCCCCCGCCTCTCTCTTCCCCCGCTATGTCTGATAGCTCACTTCAACCTCAGTATTTTGTTTTCTAAATGTATTTAAAAATTCTTACTTTTGATGTTGATTCTGCTTCACTGTTTTTGGCCCAAATATCTAAATATCTTAATTGTGCAATATTTTGGCAATCAAAGAATGAACTGAAAAAATTGCAGAATAATTCATATTTTTCTAAAAAATATTTTTTTAATTATGGTGGCCCAGAAGTGCAAATCAATTGATTTGTTCCACTGATAATACACCGTTATATTCCAGTAAAATCATACAATTCCAGGATTTGTGTTGCAGGGGGCTCCTGGCAAAAAAAAGCAATAATATATTTTTTTCTATCATTCAGATTCAAAGGAACAAACGGACTCTATATAGGTATGAACATTTTAGTCTTAGATGTAATCTGATTGATATAATAAAAGATATTAAAGTTGAAAGACAGGGGGGCTGAGGTCGAGGGCTCACTGATGAACCTGCAGATCTGTGCTCGTTTCAACACGGAAGAGTGGAAGAATAACACAACACAAGAGATGCAGTTACAGTTAGAAAATAAAGAACTGTAAAATAACAAAGTGCGGCTTAAAGAAGCCATTTCCAGGAAGTTGTGTCGCCTCCTAAACTTTCCCTCCTCACATTTTCTTTTCCCTCCCCTGCCTCATTAGCAGGCAGCCAGAGACGTAGCGAGGAGATGCTTGGCAGACGTTCAGTCAGGCCTGTGTGTGTGTGTGTGTGTGTGTGTGCGCGCGCGCGCGCGCGCGCAATACAGTTCAGCAGCTCTGAGGCTTATGTGATTTTATCAACTGCGTTTCCTCTTAAACGAGGCTCAGGAGGAATCTGTCAAATCGGAGACTAAAAGCTGCTAAAAAATCTAAATCCTGCATCTGTGCCGCTTCCGCCTCGGCCGGTCGCGCGCGGCACCGAGCGTGCGCGCGTGCACGCGGGCTCGCGCTAGCTCGCGCTGCCACGTGTGACGCCGTCCCTCTGTCGTTTCAGCCTTAGAGGACGAACTGGACTTTGCCCTCGGGAAACAAACGCCCGCCTTTCTCAGGAAATGCGTCTGCTACATCCGCAAGATCTCCAACTTCGACCGCTTCGCCAAGCTGCCGGAGATGACGCGCTACATGGACACGGTGGTGGGCGGCGACCGCGTCATGCGCAACCAGGAGGCCTACGAGCGGCTGCTGAAGGTGCGCGACGAGTTCATCCCCACGGTGGTGGCCGCCTCCAACCTGCGCGTGTACTCGTCGGTGACGCACTGCGACATGAAGCTGGGCTACTCGCAGGAGGTGGAGAGCCACTACGTGGAGGGCCTGTGCAAGCAGTTCTACGAGGACATGGTGGACATCATCCAGGCCACGGTGCAGCAGAACTTCGACACGGAGGCCGACCCGCTGTACGACGAGGTGCTGCAGCACCTGTCGCTCTGCAAGAGCTACGCCGCGCTCTACGAGTACAAGGCCGAGACGCTCGACTACCTGCAGGAGTACCTGCTGCCGTCCAAGGGCAGCCGCATGAGCCCCCTGGTGGTGTACGGGGGGCCCTGCACCGGCAAGACGCTGCTGCTGTCCGAGGTGGCCAAAGAGGTGAGGGAGGGTTTCGCGGGCACCTCCGCGTTTACTTCACTCTTTTTTTTTTATGTCATTTCCTGATTGCGCAAAGTGTTGATATGTGTTTTTTTTAGGGTTTGCAACTGTTGAATTCCCTATTGGGGGTAAATCCACTTTGCATTAGAGACCAGGCTGATCTGATTTGGCCCATGGCTCACATCCGAACCATTCAAACAGGCGTGCACAATGAATTCTAAACACCGTGAGACAAGAAAACTACACAGGAAATGAGCTCCAGCTCTTGATATTCAACATTTCAACAAAACAAAAACTTCAAAACCCAATATGATTGGTTACGGGAGACATGGTTTTGAGATCCAAGGTCCAGCACTGAAATGTCCTAACATAGTGGGGTGAGGTGAAACATCACAAATTCAGTATTATTCGTACTCATGTGGAGAAAATCCCGCTGTGACAGAAAAATAGAACGATTCATAAGAAAAAGAAAAAGAAAAAGAAAAAAAAAAAAGAAGAACGCCCCCATTGAGATGTGTCATTGCTCACACAGATAATCTGAGTGATTAATCACACCATCGTGTAACGAGTGGGCTGTGTTATCTATTTAAGAACCAACTGCTTCTTTATTTCATGAAAGAAAAAAAGAAGAAAAAATCCAACATTATATATTTTTTTTCTAATTCTCAAAGGTGCAAGTGATTCATTGCCATCTAGTGGTGAAGTCACATATAGCAGGGGGGTGGATTCTCCTTTCTGGGCTACTGTTTAAACGTGATGGTGCAATACGGCGACTACCCGACTGCACATTCAAACGATTATAATGATTCTAAGTACAAAACTAAGAATTCAAATATGCCAATAGAAATCTAACCGCACCTTTAACCCGCCCATTCCTAAAAGTGCAAACTCAGCAGTTTTACCCAGGGGGTAGAAAAGACACAAAGACAATATTGACTTTGAAATCCCCTGTTGCCGCGGCGAAGGAGGACGAAGTAGAGATTGATGCTATCGGATCACAGTCGGACTAAAAACAGGCCCGCAGAGTTTTTGACAGCGACTTTACTCGGGGTCCACAGGGTGTGATTTTTACACTCAGCCCGTTTTCCGTGATTCATGAGCGCAAACCGGGTCTGACACACAAACCACAGGTCCCTCCTCTCCTTTCAACGGACCTTCAAGGGCCTCGTACATTAAAGACTTGGGCCCAGTGGAACGGGTCTTTACAAGCAGTTATGGGGCGTAATGGAGTTTCTATTCACTTTGTTATTGTAGGCGAGTGCATTTTTCATGTATATGTGCTTGACTGAGGCAGATATACTTCATGTACGGGCACTTTCACTTGACTTCAGGTTATACTACATCCCGTTAGAGTAAGATAGATACAGGGACAGACAGACAGATAGATACGAGATAGATAGATAGACAGATAGATAGGATAGCGCTCTCTCTCTCTCTCTCTCTCTCTCTCTCTCTCTCTCTCGCTCTCTCGCTCTCTCTCCTCTGCCCTAAAAATGTCAAACATCTTAATGCCTCCCGAAAAAAATAAATTCGCAGCCGTGCGCTGGGAATGAATTCATGAATGAAATTAGAATAGCAATGAAGTCTCCGTGTTGGAGTGGAGCTCATTCATGAAGTCGCGATGAGATTCCTCATGTGTGGATTAACAATACAGGGCGCATTAAGAAATTCCACATACTGTTACGTGCGTTTCTGTGTCTAATAAAAGCTGCGGATGTGGCGCGGCACAGACGTGCTGTCATAAGGTAAATGTAAGTCGGAGCTCCTCTAATGAGCCCTGTCTCACACTGTTAGGATAACAATTAATTAGATGCCCCTGCCTTCACTGTGGAGCTTCATTAGTCTGGTTTCCCTCTGTTTCTCCAACCCCAAGAATAGTAAGTCGCGCTCACACTACACAAAACAAACAAGTGCTCCCAGTTGTATTCTGTAGTCATTCTGACGTGCGTCCTCGTGGCTGTGTTCCAGGCCTACACGTGGCTGCAGAAAGAGATGGGCCCCGAAACCGACCCCGTGGTCATCGTCCGCTTCATCGGCTCCAGCCAGCTCTCCACCGACCTGCGCACCCTCCTCCAGAGCATATGTGAACAGATCGCAATCAACTACCGCTGCCTGATTCACTTTCTGCCTAACAAGATCCAGGAGATGAGGGAGCTCCTCATAAGTCTCCTCGGGGAGTCCTCCTTCCACCGGCCCCTGGTCATCGTCCTCGACGCCCTGGAGCAGCTCTCGGACGCCGACGAGGCTCGCAAGCTGTGGTGGCTCCCGGTGCACCTGCCTCGGACCGTTCGCATCGTGGTCTCCACGCTGCCCAACAAACACGGCATCCTGCAGAAGCTGCGACACCTCATTCATGACGAGGGCTACTACGTGGAGCTGATCCAGAGGGACCGTAAGGTTTGCAGCCAGACTCTGAAGCAGCAGCTGCTTGGTGTGAAGAGGAAAGTCACCTCAGGCCAACAGATCTACGTCAATGAGGCGCTGGCAAAGTGTACGCTACCGATGTTTGTCAACCTAATTTACAGAGAGGTTGTTCACTGGAGGTCTCATAAGGACGTGGACGATAAGTCTCTGTGCTCCACGGTGCATGAAAGCATCGAGCAGCTCTTCTACTCCGTGGAGAATAAACTGGGTCAACGATTCGTCTTCAGAGCGTTAGGGTACATCACCATGGCCAAGGCTGGACTAACCGAGGTGGAACTGGAGGACATCCTGTCCCTGGATAACATAGTTCTCGGTGATGTCATCGTGGCAACGTACCTCAAAAACCCTTTGAGGATCTCGTATGACCTGGTCGCGAGGCTCAAAGAGGAGTTGGAGGGGTATCTGGTGGAGCGGCAGGTTCGAAACGTCACCCTGATGGTGTGGGCCAACAGGCATCTGCATCTCATCGCCCAGAAACTGTATCTTAGCAACGAGGAGGACGTCCATCAAATGCACAGCCTCCTAGCCGAGTACTTCCTGGGGGCCTGGTCAGGAGGCAGGAAGAAGATCTTCACCTACGATAACAACCATTTCACGTCCCTCAACATATCCCATCACAAAAACCCACATCAACAGTCCCATGAGAAAACATCGTCTGACAAGTACTCGTACGACAGGCAGACCCCCGAGCAGCCTTGGGTGTTCCAGTGCAACCTTCTGGAGCCTGACATTTTCTTTGTCAACCACAGGAAGATGACGGAGCTGGTGTATCACCTGACCAGGAGTGGGCGCACCGACGACCTCATGTTCGGCGTCATCATGAACTTCAGCTGGCTTTACACCATGATCAAGATCGGGCAGTTCGACAAGGCCTTGACGGACATTGACCTCGCTTACAGCTACTCGCAAGAGAAGGAGCTCAAGTTCCTGGCCACCACTTTGCGTAGCATCAAGGTGAAAGTCCTTAAGAACCCAGCGTCGCTGTCGGCTGAGCTGCAGCAACGGCTTCTACCGGTCGTCACCTCCCTCCCCAAGCTCAGACACCTTCTGCTGGAGTGTGACAAAGATGGTCCCAAGTACTGCTCCATTGTGCCTCTCCACTCCTCTATGGACGTCACCTACAGTCCAGAGAGGCTTCCTCTGTGCTCGAGCTACATGCAAATAGTGGAGGTCTTGCCCACTCTAGCTCCAAACATTGTCCTTGTAGCCCTGGAGGACGGGTCCGTCAGTACCTGGGATGTCGAGAGCAGACAGCTGCTGCGACAGATCGACACGGCCAGATCCGTGGTGCTGGGAATCAGACTAACCTCGGATGAGAAGTACCTAGTTGTGGCCACAACTAAAAACACGCTGCTTATTTACGATAATCACAAGTCCTGCCTTTTATCGGAGGTTGAGATCAAGGGGTCGAAGCATGGCGGCGTCGCTGGTGGCGTCGCCTTCATCAATGGGTTTACTTTGTCCACCCATCACGCTTTGGCCTGGCTTGAGGCTAGTAAAGATGTCAACGTCATTGACCTGCTCTACGGCTGGCCTCTCTACCAGTTCCATTGCTGGTACGAGGTGACATGCGTCCAGTGCTCTCCGGATGGAATGTATGCCTTCTGCGGCCAGTACCTCAACACTGCATCCATCTTCCACCTGGGGAACGGGGACAAGCTGGCGACCGTGACCTCTGAGTTTTCCGGGGGGTTCGTCAAGTCCATCCTGGTGCTGGACACCCTTCACCAAATGGTGATGATTGACAACGAAGGCAGTTTGTCGGTATGGAACACCAAAGAGATCACCAACCCAAGACTGATGGAGGATTACGACTGCAGAGGAGATGACAGTGAAGTGGTGGGCATTGAGTTGTCGGAGGACCAGCGCTCCATTCTCATCTGCAAGGCGAGGAGTATTGAAGTGCTGGACACTAAAGTCTGGAAAATGGTGGAAAAGTTCAAAGCGAAACGTAGCGAGCGCTTCGTTGCTGCTGTTCTCTCCAAAAATGGACAAAGCATCGTGGCCTCAATGGAGAACACCTCCTCCATATTTGTCTGGAGGAGGGACAGTGGACAGTGCATGGCCAGCCTGATCGAGATCTCCGGGGCCATCGTCAAACTCATCAAGTCAGTTCACCACAACCTGCTGCTCTCTGTGGCGAGCAGTGGAGTTCTCTCCGTGTGGGACATCGACATCATCACCGCCATGTCGAACATCGACAAAACCGGCAAGAAGATTCAGACCTTGCTGCTCTCTGGCAGAGAGGATTACGTGTTTACCATGGACGGCTCGGAAGCCGTCCACAAGTGGAACTTTAGCACAGGCTTTATTGAGACCATCTTCAAGCACGAGGGTATAGTGGAGAACTGTGTCCTCACATCCTCAGGGGATCTCATGGTGACGTCAGACGACAAGTCCAGCCAGTACATCTGGCAAACCACCACCGGAGAGAACATCTTCCGCATCAACGGACAGAGAATCTCACAGCTGCTAATCACCCACAATGACCAGTTTGTGGTGTCACTCTGCGAACAGAACGCCTCCAGAGTCTGGAGGCTCGCCACCGGGCACAAAGTGTGCAACATCCTGGTCACTCTTCAAAATGCACTGGTCACCACAGCCAACACTTTCCTCGTTGGAACTTCTAAAAACAAACTTCTGGCTGTCAGCCTGTGGTCGGGCAGCGTGTCCAAGAAGTTTGTCTGTGACGATGGTATCACCATTGTCAACTTCAAGCTGATTCCCGATTGTCCCGACTGCGTGGTGTTCATCACCTCCACGGAGACGGTCTTCATCTGGAGTGTGGCGGATGAGTCTGTCTGCAGGCGAGTCCAACTGCCAACCAACTTCCTGAAAAATCTAGAGGACTTCCAGATCTCACCCAACGGGAAACTTGGAATCGTTTCCAAAGGAGATGAGAATATTAACGTCCTGGACCTTCACAGTGGAAAGTTGAGGCTCGTTCATGCGGCTGGAATCATTTGGCGTCAGAAACTATCGAGAGATGGACGTTACCTCGTGTACGTCTGTTTCCGGAACTGTGACGAGGACGACGATGCCGGCGTTGT
>JAFBJT010107414.1:12095-24037 GCA_016785325.1 Chascanopsetta lugubris | reverse complement strand
TGTTTATGTGTGTGCGCGTGTGTGTGTGTGTGTGTGTGTGTGTGTGTGTGTGTGTGTGTGTGTGGGTCCTCGGCTAAAGGTTGCTGAGAAAGCAGGGTGAGGATGCAGTCAGGGGAAGGTGGGGGTGGGGGGGGGCAGGAGTGAAGGGCCTCGAGTGTTCTTCATTCACGTAAAGCTCCATCATTATAATTAGGGGGGAATAATTTTAGCAGCAGGGAGGAAACCCACATTTTTTTTCTCCCTCTGGGTTTCCTCAGCTCCAAACTCAGCTGGTGTGTGTGAGCCCAGAACTCACATTGACCCCCTGTGATGGGCAGACATCTCTCTCTCTCTCTCTCTCTCTCACACACACACACACACACACGCACAGAACAAATGAAAATGACTTATAAGTTCACAAAGCCAAAATACTTTTTTTTCGTCCATGAATGTAGCAGCATGTACTGCCACATCAGTGACTGAAAAAACATGAGTCAACATGTGTGTTTCCATCATTAGATGACAACACTCGGTGGACATTCTTGTGCAGTTATGGACAAATGACTAATGTGGGGACTTCAGGCTGAAAAAACATATTTAAAATGCTGTGTGTGTGTGTGTGTGTGCATGTGTGTGTTATGTGCAAAGCCCAGGTCCTGTGGGGAGCAATCAGAGAAGAGCTATGTGGACGTTTTTTATTGAGGGGGAATGAGAAATAAAAATGTAGAATTTCATCCAAGACGTTCCGGGAAGTTTGGAAATTCCATTTGACACAGTGGCCGGTGTGTGTATTTGTGTGTGTATGTATGTATGTGTGTGTGTGTGTGTGTGTGTGTGTGTGTGTGTGTCTGTTCTGTGTGAAATGGATGAATGGGTGACTACATACAAAAAGAAATAAGATTCAAGATAAATATCATGGGTTTAGACACCACATGCTGAGGTGTAAAACACACAAACATGATAGATAAAACAACAAGACAGACTTAGACACACACACACACACACTTTGATCATCTAAATCCTATATGGAATGAGAACACATCTGAGTATAAGTTCCCCATTACAGGACAAAATGGCGTCTCTCACCTATAGGCGGCAGAGCTTTAATTGCAGGTACGTCTCCCACTGTTGTTTTTTTTCTCCCTCTGCCAGCAACGTGTAACAATATATCAGTGCGAACCACGTGTGTATGAATTATTACGCTGAACTTTGTCCCAGTGGAATTAGTTGGCACATTACGAACGGTGGATAATTAAAGCGCCGACGAGCCAACCTGTCAGAGCGTCTCACCGTGTGCACATGTGAGGCTGACACCTACCAGAACCTGGCTGACTGCACGTTGTCACATCTGCACGTTATATAACGGCCCTGCACTGCTGTTCTAGACAATGTAAAGTACATACTGTAAAGCACACGGGTTGCACAAGTGGGAGGTGTTGCAAAACAGGTCTCAAAAAGCACAGAGTGTATATGCACCGTATGTAAACAACATGACAACGCACGCACACACACACACACTTTGTCATGGGGCACATCATGGGCCGTTCTAAAGAGCCAAACTCAAAGCAAGGGGCATGTTTCCACTCAGACCTTTTTGAGACGGGGTGGCATCCCAAATGATTTGTTCTTTAAAAGGTGCAGTGTGTAAGATTTGGTGATGTCTGTCGGTGAAGTTGCATGTTGTATCCCTCGCCGGAACCTTCTCCTCCGAGCATGCAGAGAATCTATGGTTGCCAGTTAAGCTCAGCAGATGTTTAGTGTGTCCGGACTACTGTAAAAACATGGCGGCCCCCATACAGCGCTCCTGATGTAGATGTGGATTAAAGGGCACATTTTGGCGATGATGGAAGTGACACAAATGTACCGAAATCGTACACACTGCACCTTTAAGAAATGTGCCTCCAAGATTAACCTGTGGCACACAATCTTACACAAACACACACACACACACACATACACACACACCTGTTGTTGTTGCAGGTGCAGTAAGTCAACGGGACTGATTTCCCCGTTGGTGTCTCCATTGGACCCGCCCTCTCTGCCTCCCCCTCCGTCCGATTGGCTGCTGAGGCTGCTGACTCCGTTCTGGTTGGACGGCGTTGTTCGAATTGTCTCAGAGGCTGATTCCACCATCATCACTGGCACCTGAGAACAGCAGAGGGGTGGGGTGAGTGAGTGAGGGAGTGAGTGAGTGAGTGAGTGAGTGGGAGGTTGACGGGTTGAACACAACACAGCGAATGAACAAGCAGAAAAGCCTCGCTCGGCGTGAACAAACAAGGCAGGAAACTAAAGTAAACACACGCTGAGATAGAGAGGTGAAGTGTGTGCATGTGTGTGTATGTGCACTGTGAAAAGGGCTCTTGCTCTTGACGCACCTGCGCACAAACATGCCCCGGTGGCCACAAAGCAACACCTGAAGCAGACATCTTTTTTTTTCTTCTTCCTCTTCTTCTTCTGCATGTAAATGTGCGTGTCGGAGCGTATCCATAGATTTGGATCAGACGTGCGGCAAATCTAAACTGACAAGGCAGTTAATACCGCGCTATATAGTTAAATAACACTCACATTTCTCCAATAATCAGAGGTGGCATGTGCGCACGCTGTGTGTGAGCCCTGAGCAGGTCGCTCTTTGAGAGCACATCCGTTTGAAGCGTCTTCATAGGGCCCCTCTAATTAGAGCATGTTCCCTCCGCCAAAACCTGACAAAACGAGCCGTTCCTGGATGTGTTGTTGTGTGTGTGTTTTTTTTTTTTTTGGAGAAACAACGGCGCCCAAACACACGGGCACATTTGCCATCGTTAGGAGTCGGAGCGTGGGAGAGAGGAGACGCGGAGACACACACACACACACACGAACGCGTGCGGAAACACACAAAAGGCGGCTAAGACAAAACAAAACAAACCTTCATGCAAGCATGCAAGCTGTGAACTCCTAATGACAAGCTCAATCTCGTCTTTCTGCCTCATCCAGTTTTAGAAATTAACACACACCGCGCAATAGGTTTAAAGGGGAAAGTTCCCCTGCTTTTATTGCAGCAACCTGAAGGGGATACACAAAACGCCATCGAGGCAGTCTACCCACCATCTGCGTGCCGCTGTGTGTGTGTGTGTGTGTGTGTATGTGTGTGTGTTCATCTGAGGCATGCAACCCAGGCCGTCTGGGGGGAAAAAATAAAAGGCATTTCACTGGAGAATCTTTTGGGAGAAACTTTCTCTTTTCCTCTGAGGAAACTGTGAATGTGAATCTTCTGCCGTTGCCTCCACACAACGGAGATGAATAGAACTTTTTTGTGCCGGTGCAATAAAAGAAATTGAAATGAAAACTCCTCCCCCATGTGTCTTGCCCGTCACTTTGAAATGTGCGAGGTGCACACATGGGACGGAAAATATTTATTTTTCGAGGAATACATTCGAAATGTTATTCTGAGCGGCAGAAACCACTAATACCGTTATGGGATGGCAATGGCGTCGGCGTTTCAGGGTTCCAGCTTCTCAAGGCCTGATGCCAAGTCTCGGCGATGGCTCTTGTGAGAATTGTCCGTTTTTCATTAGAGTGAACCGATGCACTAGGTGCTTATGGACGGCTCCTCGACGCCCGAAAACCACAAATCACGCCGCACTACTTTTCCTGCCCATTGACTCTCCCCTCGTCTCCCTCCTGGCACACATCTGCCTGCGAGGTTACGACGGAGAAGTGGAGCTCGGTTGTCACTTCATCTCCGACCTCACTTCTCTCTCTCTCTCTCTCTCTCTCTCTCTCACTCGCTCTCTCCCGGCACTCCCTCTGCTCCTCCCGCCTCCGCCCAGACCTCTTCCAGGTCAAACTGCTCCCCGAGGTGATATTACGAAGCCGGGCGTCGTGCTGAGTGATCAACATATCCCTCTGCACAGTCGGCTGACTTTGCGCTGCGGTAGAAACCTCCGCACATCATCACACGTCTCACTAAGCATGAATCACCGGCCTGCTGTACCTGGCCCACTCTCGGCGCTGCAGCGCCGCGCCGTAATGTACTGTACACCCATCTGCTTCCAACTCTTCCTCGTTGACCTTATTAGCAGTGAGGGGACGGGAGATAAAGACGGACAGAGAGACCGAGCTCTCGGATGGACAAGGACCCACACACACACACACACACACACATGCAATGTGGTATGCTCCTCTAAGGGGTGTGTACTCTGTCATATCCTGTAATGGGTGTATATAAGCTGGTGTAATGGAGGTCGGGAAAAAGGCAGGGGCATAAATCTGCCCTGAAGTCTCTGATTAGGACTATAATACACATATACACACAGTGCTTTAAGTTTAAGTGTTTCTGGTAGTGAAGAGGAGCTGCCTGTGCACGAGGCCTGCCCCAACCTGCCACTCACTCCTCCTATGTGTGTGTGTGTGTGTGTGTGTGTGTGTGTGTGTGTCTCTCTCCCTCCCTTCCTTCCATCTCTCTACATGCTCAGACCCCCTCCAGCTGAACCCCTGACCTGAGAGAGTGTGGGGAGAGACATTCCCACTACCCCGAGGGGACCGAGCAAAGGAGGGAGGGAGGGAGGGAGGGAGGAGCGCAGATCAGAGAGATAAAGAATGTGTTTGGAGGAGCGGGAAATAAAAGACCTCCTTTGCCTTTTAATTGGGATGGAGAAGACAAGAAGGGAAATGGGACTCAACATGTTTCTGATGACTCGTGTGTGTGTGTGTGTGTGTGTGTGTGTGTGTGTGTGTGTGTGTGTGTGTGTGTGTGTGTGTGTGTGTGTGTGTGAGTGTGTGTTTGTCTAAGAGGCTGACACCTGCCTTTGTACAGTAATGGATTAGCTCACAGCACATGCTAGGTGCATGTGTTTATGTGTGCGTCTGGTGTGATTGACGAGCTCGGAGGGAGCTGCGACGGCTCCTGTTCCGACACGTACGCTTGTTCAGATGTTCCCGAAGATTTTGAGCACTAATAATAATCGCGAGGGCGATACTCTTTCTCCAACCCCCCCACCCTCTGTTCCTTCCCACTGCTGCGGGTGTGTGGAGTTCAAACGGGCCGAGGCCAAATGCCCAGTGAGCCGGCCTCACGGCGGCTGACTCTTCGGGCTTTGTTGGAGGGATTGGCTCTGTCAGATTCCTCCTGGTCACCGCTCGTCAGGGCCGCCGGGCCCGGACCCGTTCCACTCTCTCTGTGAATGGGTGTGTGTGCGCCAGCGCCGGTTGTGTACTGTGTGTATTTATGTGTGCATCTGTGTTTACAGCAGCTTAGTGAGATAATAAGTCTTTATCATGTTATGCCTCATGTGGGAATATTTCCAGCGGTCCCAGAACGCCTGTTCTGTTTCCTCCGCCTTGCATCAGCTCACAGGAACGCTGCTTATTAGGCAAAGAACTGAGGGAATAAGGGGTGGGAGGGAAAGTGAGGGGAGGAGGAGGGAGCGGGAGGGGGAGAAGAAATTGTCTGTACTAGTATATACACTCCGTCATCTATCTACTTTCATCTGACTCTTGAATTATCTGTCTTTCACCTACTCTCGGCACGCCGTCTTTCCCCCTCTGGTTACACCTAGTAACTAGTGGCAGGTTCAGCCCCGGGAAACATTAAAAGTTTTCACCCCGAAATAGAATCCGCATTGGTTATTTCCACAATCTTTGATAGTTCAATCAATTTGTGTGAGCAAAGGAGGCACGACGAGTGAGGCGGGAATCTGAGGAATTGGAGCAGTCACCTGTTTGGTAATCAGGAAATGGAATTCTTTCGACGGGCCTGGTGTTGACAATGAAACGTCACGTAGATCCATGAGATATTTAGTTTGGCTGTTCCACCGATGATATCGAGTCTCTTTTAATTGACAGACAAACTAAGAGACACTGGTTTGTGTCACTGTGTTCGCAAAATGTCCTATTTACCCTCAGAGCAGCCGCTCCAGGGTCTCTGTTTCTTACCGGCATCAAAAAACAAAACAATCTTTCAATTCTGTGCTTTGACAAGGACACGAACACCGACATTTGGTAAACACCTCCACATCCATATTCTCTCATGCGCGCTCTACCCCTCTCGCTCTCTGAGGCTCCTCCACTAAATACACTGTGACACTGGCCCCCCAGGGGCGTGTGGGTAGGTGTGTGTGTGTGTGTGTGGGGGGGGTATCTGAATCTGATTCAACCCCAAACCCGAGAACAAACCCCTGCTATCAGCTCAGCTGGAACTTCACGTCTCCATTAATCACTTCTTAGGTTTAACAAGGGAGCGAGGCGTCGCGGAGTGGAATGAAACGCATTGCAAGATACATAAATAGGGAATAGCGGAGGAGAGGAGAAAAGTAAGTAAACACGGATTACATTATTAATCTGCAGCTGTGACTCGCAGAGACAAGGTGTTCTTGTATAATCATAGTTTCAGGGCAGAGTTTCCACCTCAGCCTGGGCCTCCTATACCACTCTATACCCTCCTCTTTATCTTCTCATACAGGCAGATATTTGACTAATTAGGCTTCCACGAACATGCCCAGACGCGTTCATCCAAACAGCAGTATCCCCGTAAATGTGGGAAAGAAAGTTGTTTTTACGCGTCATTGCGACGCAAAAGCAAAAAATTCAATCAAGAAAACAACGTCTGTCTCTTTTAAGTCAAAGGTTTTTGTATCAAACATCATTTTTTGCGGGAATTGCCTTTATATTTCCGTCCCCTGTGATAGCCTCTCCTCTCCTGACTCTAAAAGAATGACAGAAGGCAAAATGAGAGATAGGAGTTCGTATCTGCGTGGCATTTCTGGGCTGACGTGTATTTTCGCTCCGGTAAAAGAAAATGAGGTCAGAGGAAAACTGAAGAACTAACACACACATTCTCCGCACACGCACACAAAAACAAACTGCTCATTTCTTTTTTCCATCACTTCCTTGCCCACTAGTTGTTTCCTCCGCCACATGCTAACATGCTAGCCAGATTCTGCGGCAGGACCAGGGAGGCCAGGTTAGTCCCCCCCCCCACAAGGAGCTAAAGCTAGCAGCTAACTGCTGCGCTCCGGGCCACTCTGGCTGCCGGCCAGCGCTAACAGGTTGGCTAACAGCGATGCTAGATGTCTGCGTCTGCCCTGGCCCCGCTCCAGTGCTAACAGGTGAACTCCATTATCCTACAGACAGATAGTCAGGCAGATGTGGGCCAATATCTACTACTGGCTGGCTGCGCTGGCTTCAAAGAGCATCGCACTCCCGGAGAGAGGAGCTAGCAGCGCGGGCCTGCGCCGCTGTGACCTGCGGGCGCTGTGCAACGCAGCCGCCCGATGAAGACGCCGGTCGGGGCGTGAGTTGAAGACGGGAAGGGCTCAGAGTGCAAATGATAGGACAGTCCCTCGCTATATAAACAGAGCTGAAGCTCCTCTTTTATGCCTCTGCTCGACCGGCTGCCATATGGCGCTCGGAGCATCTACATGTGTGTTCATCGGGGCATATAACCTTTGCATGGGCACGTATGTTCGTGTGTTGGCTGTACAGTATGTGACCTGCCATATATGTGCGCTTTTCCTGGCCCCGCCTCCCTTCCGTGTATGTCCATGTGTGAATAGTGTGTCTGCTCGCCCGCCTTCAGTCCTCTGAAGACAAAGTCCCTGTTTACAGAGCCCATAAAGATTAGCCTCCCTCGGTCAGGTGGGTTCTGGAGCCATAGGTAAACACACAGCACATTCCGCACCGATGAGATCGCTCCGTATGTGTGTATGACCGGGGCAAACATACACTCCTGCCTTCACCTCGACCCTTCCTTTGGAGCGGTAAGTGATTTACCAGCCTGCAGACTGCTGTCTGTTCGAAATACTGAAGACAGACACAAAGATATGTACACATACGCGCACACCGCGCGCACACAAATATTTGTAGAAGGAGCGGACTTCATGCACACCTCATTTATCAGCGCCTAAAATCACGAGTTGTACATTCCTGAAGAGGTAAAGCGCACGCGTGTGCATGTGCCCGTGCACGTGTGCCAGTTGGAAATCATCCTGTGATCATGAGGATGAAAAAATACTTCACTCCACCCCAACCCATCCACCCCCCCCCCATCCATCCCCCCGCCTGTCCTGAGAGGTAATGGAGGCTGAGGTCAGGCCATGACAGTCCGTATGGCTAATACGCAGATTGTATTTAACATGGTGGAACAGGGGTGAAGAGGGGAGGTGGAGGAATGGAGGGGAAGAGGCAGAGGAGCTCTGCAAGGAAGCGATGTGCCTTTATTTGGATCTGAAACCAGCCAGAGCGCCCCGGAGCAATTAGCAGCTCTGTCCTACGAGAGCTCTTTATTAGAATGACCTTCACAGTGAGGGGGAGGGGGGGGCGGAGAGAGAGACACACACACACACACACACTCAGAGGAAGGAGAAGAGGAAATTTTGAGAGATGAAAGGATGTCAGTGGGGAAATGGACAAACGACATGAAGGTGAAATAGACGACTAAACTGAGACTCGTGTACACGGAGATTTCATTTTTGTGTTAGTGCGAGAGGCGAGGGGCTGGCGTACGAGGAATTTGATCTGTTTGACCCGGAGTTCAACATGTACCAGAAACTGGATGATGGGGGGAGCAGAGAATTTACACACACACACACACAAGATTCTAATAGGACAACTTGGTGTGTGTGTGTGTGTGTGTGTGTGTGTGTGTGTGTGTGTGCGTTAACCACATCAAAACGTGCTTCTTTCCTGACATGGATATTCTCCACCTTCGCCAAATAAATGACTAACTTCCTAACTTTAATTACAGAGCACAATTTTTATCTACTTGCACAAAAAACTCAAAAAAACATGAGAGAAGTAAAAGACAATTTTGCCAGGAGGCAAATTTGTGGCACTTTCCTTTAAGTGAGAAGTATAATTCCACTTATGATAAAAAAATAAATAAAAAATTGCATGACTACAGCAGATAAGGGGAACAGATGTAATAATACCTGGAAATGAGCAATAGACACTTACAATTAAAAAAGTGGGGCTACAATGGATTTTTTAAAATAGTGGTGTAAAATATATAAATAAATAAATAAATATCAAAGTGGACATTTTATACGTTGGCTTTCAAGTCGGGGGACTTTGCATTTCCTAGTTAATTAATAGATTGGATCAGAGCAAGTTTAATCAAATATAATTGAATAAGTCCACAGTTAAAAAAAAAAGGCCAGACTTTAAAGGAGACATGCGGAGAAAATGATAGCATGTCCACTTTTGAAATTAATTGAATTTTAGTACTTTTGAACTTGGTCCAAGCTGTTAGAGAGGTAATTAATTCATATGCTATCCAAAAGTGCTAAAACAAGATGATATCCCTGAGCATTCAGCATGGGGGCACACACACACACACACACACACACCAACATTTTCATTTCAGAAAAGCAAAAATAAAAATCAACACTGTTGCACACCAGTGTCAGTGTATAACGTATTCAATGTAATTGTTAGTTTTCTTCTACTTCTTATTCTTCTTTTTGTCTTCTTGCTCTTTTCTTGTACTTTTGCATTTGCAGGCCACAACTAAAATATTAATACTTTCTCAGGCAGTTCTCGTTGTATTAAAAAATGTCTGCTTTATAATTTATCAGAGAAAGAAAAATCTTTGTTATAGTGACAAGCTTGCTAATTAATAGAAGTCGAAGGAACATTGAGAGAAGTCATACTAATTTGGAACATGCTAATATTAATAGAATAATTTATGGCCCAGTATAAATAAATTAATAGAGTAATTCGTTTGAAAAAGGGATCCCTTCAATTCAATTTAGGAGAAAAAGAGCACAAAAAATGTCTGCCTTCTGGACAAGGATATTAATAACAGTACTCGATCACCAGCAGAAGAAAAAGGGGAAAGACAAACTAAACATGCACTGTTCACTTTTAAAGTGCATCAATATTTCAGCCACTTAATGAAAATTGGATGAGCAACACTTGTATTTCCTGCCTTGTTATTTTTATTTGCTGTTTAAGGAGTTCTTGAATGATACATTAGTGCAGAATATGCATAAGGCGGCTTAATTTTTTAGTATTTTAAATGAGATGCCTCTTATTCCTACCCACCAGCTCCTTGTAAACACAGAGAGAGAGAGAGAGAGAGAGAGAGAGAGAGAGAGAGAGAGAGAGAGAGAGAGAGTAGACTGGGTCATTACTATCCTTATTACTCCTCATTAAAATACACCCATCACAAAGACATTCTACATGCGTGTGTGTGTGTGTGTGTGCGTGCGTGTGTGAGGACATACGCGTATGACTGAGCATGTGCACGCACAGGCTTCTGCTGTTCCTGACGTGCACGCGTGTGTGTGTCTGTATGCAAAAATGACCAAAAAAAGAACAATATAATTGGAGAAATGTACGCAGTAATAATAGGTATTCAGAAAATGATAATTCATATTAAACAGGGTGCACAAAGTCAGCCTCATTTGCATGTTTTAGATTATATGCATTTCAAAAGTAATTTCCGCAGGGCATATGAATGACATTAATTCCCGGGCGGGTTCTGCTATAGACCTCAAACTATCAAACACTCAAACATTTAACAGATGAAAAAAAAAGGGGGGAGCTGGTGCCTTGGCAAGGGGAGATTTCAAGGTTAAAGTATCTGAATGGGAATTTTTTAAACTTCTGTCTTGGTTTGTTTAAAGTTGCTCCACAGCCAGTTTAGGACTCGCATTAATTTGGAGACTCATTGAACCACGAATGTTTTGTGTGTATTTATACTGTATATGAGTGTGTGTGTGTGTGTGTGTGTGTGTGATCCTGTACCAGTCTGAGAAAGACGCCTCTCCTCCTAATCCACCACAGTTTCCTCAACAATATGCCTGAACTGCTCTGACTCACTTGTGAGTCATGTGCTCGTGTCACTCCACGAACCAGACTGCAGCCACAGTCCAGCGGTGGAGAGGGAAAGAGAATAGAGACGGAGCCGCAACATGAACTGACCCTCGCTTTTAGGGGGGTGGGGGAGAAAAAGTGATGAAAAGGCTGAGAAAAAAGGATGTGGTGAGGGAGGGAGGGGGGGGGAGGGGGTGCAGGGACAATAGGAGAGGGAGACAGAGGGTTCCCTCTCCTCGTGTGTTCATGCCGAGAGGAAGACCCCGGGGCAGGAAACAGCCTGGATGAATGTGCGATTCCAGTGGAAAACTCTGGATGCCACGGACAACATTCTTCTCTTATTAGAGAATCTGTTCTGCAGCCACAATATAGTGCCTGGCTCATTACTGTGTGTGTGTGTGTGTGTGTGTGTGTGTGTGTGTGTGTGTGTGCGTGTGTGTGCGCGCGCATCTATCAGACAGACGCACACATGCGGACCATCAAGATGTTCTCCACCTGTTATTCTCGCTGAGTTTTGGCCAACACACAAAGTCATAGCAGAGGAGAAGGAAGGGGGCGGGGAGGAGGAGTTGGGGGGAGGGGGGGGGGCTAAAAGCGCTCGGCACGTCTGTGTCTTGTTTGTGGTTTGTCTTCATCTGTAAACAGAGCTGCTGCTGCTGCTGCGAGTGTGTTAGCATGTCATTACCTCATTAAGAATTGATGGCTTCTGCACAGGCGCTTCAAACTGTTTTGTTTGCGAGCGTTCGGTGACGCGCGTTCAACAAACACAACAACCGCAAATGCACACACACAAACACACGCGCGCGGCCGACACACACAGACGGACGCAGGAGGATGATGGCGAAGGATGTGCACCCACTCTCACTGACAAGGCCCCCTGCTGCCTGTGAGTTTAAAGGTGCAGTGGGGACGATTTGGTGGAGAACCTGTAGTAGACTTCTAAAACTCAAAAGATGTTTAGTATGTCCACTCTGGGCTACTGTAAAAACATGGCTGCACCCCCCCCCCCCCCCCGGCTGCCCCCCCCCCCCCCCCCCCCGTAGGGAGGAACCCCCCTCCTCATGGAAAATACACATTAATGGGCTCATTTAAGGATTACGGGAGGGGGGGAAATAAAACATTCAGATGCTAATAAATTCATGACGATGTCAGGATGTGAATGTTTTGTAATA
>JAFBJT010107414.1:0-5000 GCA_016785325.1 Chascanopsetta lugubris | reverse complement strand
GGAAATGAAAGAGAGTGAGAGGAGGAAATCTGACACTGAGTCAGAGGAGCAGATATCTTTTAGCCGTCTGCCGCTCATTTGCTCCTTCACTGGTCACTTCTTCCACTGTTTAATGCAAACAGATGAGGCCTTCTCTCTCTCTCTCTCTCTCTCTCTCTCTCGCTCTCTCTCTCGCTCTCTTTTTCCAAATCCTTTTCTTTTTAACAGTGGCTTCTTGGCCTCTGCTGTAACGTCAGCGCAGCGTCTATTAAAACAGCATGTGCTGCAGACTGCTGCGTACACACACACACACACACACACACACACACACACACACGCACTGGTGCTTTTTGGATGAACCTTTGACCTCTTTCCATGGAGTGACATCTGGAATGGGGAGGGGGGGCGTTAAGGTACGTTTCAACAAATATGGCCATGTGCAGATATGCATGAGAGGTGTAAACAAAGCCTGTTTACTATCAGAGGCATGCATCATGCATCATGCATCAGAGTGAGTCACACCCATCTGAGATAAACTCCACCTGTGCTGCCAGAGGCCGGACTTCACGATCCACACTGTAATAATCCAATTCATCTGCTTTCCAATACACATCCACAGTGGGCTGTTCCAATTAGACACACACACACACACACACACACACACTAATACACAGCGTCTACAGCAGCGTATCTTTTAATGTGACGAGATACCCATCAGGTAGATTTTACACCGATTGTTACAGCCTGTGCAGGCTCACCCATACAAACGCTTACGTAAACCGAGTCCCACACACACACAAAGACACAAAGGCATGTTGTTAAAAAAACACACACACACACGCTGTCACACGCTGATCTGTATCTGGACAAGTCAAACTGTGATAAAGTCACTCTACAACTACGGCAATCGATGGAAGTAATTTATTTACTTCACCAGGCAATTTTCTGCTCTGTCTTCAGAGAGAGAGAGAGAGCGAGAGAGAGACAGGGAGATTTGGCAAGTCTGTGTGAGTGGTGTGTAAATTAATCTTGCAGCAGTGAGATCCAGAGCCATGTAAAGTCCATAAAACAAGGGAAGGTTAAAGCAGCTCACATCATACACACATCAGGCACCGGTCCAATAACCAAAACCACTTCTTCCAGGGAGAGAGGAGACGGGAGACGTCATCTCAGTTCCATTAATATGATGTGCTATCCCTGGATGCCACTAAAAAGAAGGGGGGGACCAGTTACGAGTTTTCCCTTTCTTTCTCTCTTTCTTTCTTTCTTTCTCTCTTTCTTTCTTTCTTTCTTTCCTGCCTTCTCTCCATTCAGCGGCAACACGGGCTGGAAGAGAGGCCCGTCCACGCTCCTTAACTTTAACTCAATGAAATAAAAGGCACTTAACTAAGCCTCCGTGATCGATACAAACACTGCTGTCGGCTGCTGCTCACGCACACACACACACACGCACACTTATCCCACCTCCTCAGATGCTCATGCATATGCATGTCCATTGTGATTTATGCATCCTGGCGGGGGTGTGGGCCTATCTGAGAGCAAGGCCAACACACAGGTCAGCTCATTTGTAAATCAGCTGCCTATTTATGGGCGCGCATGTGTGCGTGTTTGTGCGCGAGCGCACACCGACGGATGTTTGCGGCCGTAAATCTCCGCGCATGAGCCCGTGAGTAGGGGGTCAGTGTTCGAACCTGCCTCATAATCACCGCAGCGCCTCCATTCATTGTATTTATTGAATGCGTTCCAAGCTTCTGCTCGCGGCCGACGTAAATCGCGGCGGTCCCGCGGAGCGCGCGAGTCGCCGTCCGCTCGCAGCGCGTGTTCCCGGGTCTTGTCGGCCGAGCGCCGACTGCTTCTGCCAACAGCCGCTCTGACCCCGCTCTGTGCAGCAGGAAGTCCGACCGCTCGTATTATTCCCAGGGAAGGCCGAGGAAACGCCTTCGGAGGAACGCCTTCCCGTTAGAATGACTGGCCCGATGTTAATAGGCTCCCAATGGTCTCCTCCATCATGCGTATGCTGGATTATGGGTCTGAAGTCTCGGGGTGTTTGGGGGTTAAATGTGCTTTAATTTGTGGCAACGTCTCACAACTCTTGCCTTGTTGTTGTTGTTGTTGCACAAAGTAAAAAAAAAAAAAAAAAAAAAAGGGTGGTGGAAATTCGGCGGTGTAGCTCCACCCTCCTCTCGCCTCCTCTCAACAACAGATTTGGGCTAATAGGGCAGCTGCTCGGCCCCCCTCCCCTAAAGCCCTGCTATGCTGCTCCCCCTGTAACCCTCCCACCCCTCAAAAAAAAAAAACGCCCAGGAGGAAGCCTGTTGTTTTCAACTTGTTTTTGACTGTGAATGGAAAAGTTCAAACTGTTGTTCCTCATCCTCGACAGACAGAAAAAAAGAAAGGAGGAAAAAAGTTCAGTGTTTTCCTTGGGTGTTGCTTGTGATAAATCCCCCAGATCATTTTTAGATGAAGACGGCATCGAGAGGAATAAAGCAACACGCCATGAGGCTGTCTGTTTATCCATCGAGCTGTCGGCCTTCCCTCTTCTGTTTTGCTACGTTGTCAACACAGGCAACCGTCTCCCAGAAATAAACCCCGCATTAGGGCTGGCCAGCGACCATGTGTCTGTGACGTCAGCGCTCGCTCACAAACAGTTTATAAACTGCGCAATGCGAAAAACAAAAAAACTAAAAAATGAAAAATATGATTTGGAAAGAACACAGCAGAAAATGAATAAGTGGGGAAGGAATTGAAATATTGCAAGCTATTGCAACACAAAAAAATAACACACACGCTCAATCCCTTGTGCTGTCTGTAAGTGAGCTCATGGAGCTGCTTCAATGGGTTGAGAACTACTGCGAGTGCGCGGCCAATCACAGAGGAGATGGCGAGGTCTGACCTGTGTGTGTGTGTGTGTGTGTGTGTGCTCATGGCTGTTTGTTGTCCTGTTTGTGTGTGTGCATGAGAGGAGGAGGGGGGGGGCAAGACACGTGTGTAACCAGAGCCAAACTGTAAGCCATATGCCACTCTGCCTCTGGTGCCACTCCTCTATAAGCCCCCCCCACCCCACCCCCCCACCCCCAACACACACACACACGCATGAACACATTTCTATGTACACATACACACACACGCATGCACACACACTGGCTTCCCCGTAAAAAAAAAAAAAAAAAGCCCCTCCACTTCATTAGGAAAGTAAACACAAGTGCTGTCTGAAGTGGCTAATTAGAGACTAATTACTCCCTGCTCGTTACTAATGCAAATTAGATTACGCTGCTTAACTTCCTCGTGTCCACAACGCTGCTGTTAATTGAGGCCTTTTGAAATTAAATTACCCACTAATTAGCATATCAAAACCATTAATTCCGAGCAAGGAGGAGGGAAAAAAAAAACAACAACAAATGCCAAGTTTTGCTAATGAGTTTTGCTAATTGAATATGTACGCTCAACACGGGGGTTTGTGTCAGGAATACCTATTCAGCTGATCGGCGGCGGCGTCCGCGTGTGTGTGTGTGCGCGCGCACACACACGCGTGCGAGTGTATGTGCGCAACCAGACAGAAACGCCATGCATCATAAGAGCAGCGTATAATTAAAGGAACCGTTCCATCTCTCCAAATGCTTTGTCTATGTTTCCCTGTGAACGCACAACTCCACTGATGTTGCAGCGAGTCGGAGGCACGGAGCGAGGGAATGGATATTCATCTCATGATGAGTAAAAGAGTCTGTGTGTATGTGTATGTGTGTGTGTGTGTGTGTGTGTGTGTGTGTGTGTGTGTGTGTGTGTTTTGCCATGGTTTGTGAGCAGGGTTAGCGTTTGTCCAGGCTCTAAGCCGTCTTTGAAGTAAAGAACTCGCTCTCTCTGCTGCTCGGCTAAAGCCCTGGACCCCCTGCCAGCTCTTTTTTTTGCACCGCCCTCTCTCTTCAGCTGGCCCCTCTTCACCTTGGCTACAATACCTGTCCAATTAGGGAAACACACACACACACACACACACACACACACACACACACACGCATGCACACACGCTCTTCCTCTCTCCCTCTCTCTCTCTGAAACACATTGTATGGCCACTAGCAGAATGAACAGTCCAATCTTTCCTTCAATCAAAGCCGAATCTGTTTTTGTCTCTTTTCCAATTGAGGAGATGATTTGAAACTTTGTGGATGAGAAGCGCTCAGCATATTCATGGGCCGGGGCCCATACCTGCTTATGAATACCAGAGGAGCCACGCGACGGGAGAAGCCGGGAGCTATTAGCTACTTTAATCTGCTGACGAAATAAAAGAATGGCACATCTAAAAGATCCATCTCAGCTTTGCATGTAAAACCAGCAGAAATAATGTCATTTTGAACAACTCTCCTTTCCCTTCTGTTGCCTAAAGATCCATCCAATCAGGGCGGTGAAAAGCCCCATTCAGGTCGGCCCTTATAAAAGTTTCATCTTATTACACTTTCCAACTTCTCATTTCATTATCCCCATAATGGCAGATGAAAAAACCCAATGGTAAAATTGAGAGGTAGCCATACAAAAAAATTAAATAACCATGATAATTAGATGTAAAGATATTATAATTCCTTTAACAGGATGCATAGAAACTGCTGCTCGACAATATTTGCCCTAATTGCCAGAATTATCATATTAACCAGTTACCATTTGAGTAAGTTGATTAAAAAATTGATTATTCGTCTATTTCTTTTAGGAGTTTCTTAATCAAAATCTAACATCCTTGAAAAATTAATTTGAAGCCGTTTCTTATCAGTTAATTAAATCGGGTTGGAAGTCATTTTTTTCTGCGCGGCATGATTAGAACGGTTCTGTTCTCTTCTGTTCAGACACCATGACGTTAGAGGGGGAACTTTTCACTGTCTCATCAAACATTCACAACCACAAGAATAGGACTTCTTTGAAGGGCCCGCCGCCTCTTTTTTTTTTTTCCCTTCCAAACCTCTGCCTTTCTGATAAATTGCGCTATACCCAATAGATCTTTCTTTCTCGTTAACACATTCTCATTAACGGACAGAGAA
>JAFBJT010107413.1:2161-32828 GCA_016785325.1 Chascanopsetta lugubris | reverse complement strand
TATAGTACTGTAAAGTATAGTACTGTAAAGGAAAGTATAGTACTGTAAAGTATAGTACTGTAAAGTAAAGTATAGTACTGTAAAGTGTAGCACTATATGTCTTGATATTAACATTAGCCAAGTACTGACCTTCTTCAGTGTCGCCATCTTTGATTATGTTCTGTGTTCTGTGTCTTCTACACAGTCGGCACCATAGCGAGTACATGAGCCATAATATTTATGATATATATATATGTATATATATATATATATATATACATATATATGTACCACAGGCCTAAATGAGATGTTCGAGGCTAGTGTTAGCCTAGTCTGGGAACACAAGGGAACAGCTGCTCTGTCCCCATCCCATTCCACTATTTGCCTGCCATTACTTTACACATGTTCCATAATGTGACTCCATTAGTTTCACCCACTTTCATTGCCAGCTTTCACTTGGCTGCTCCACAGAAGCCAACGCTTTGATTTCCATCCAGTGGAAAAGTAGAATGAAACAAAGGCAGGTACGAGAGGCGGCAGGACGCAGGGTGAGGGAGCGCAGCCCGGAGCTCAGCCTGCATCACATCCCGCAGGCTCCGCCTCTTCCTCCTAGAATAGAACAGAATGCCTTTATTGTCATTATACACAATGTACAACATTGTACTGGGGATGTGAGAGCACACTGACATCCTGTGTGTGTGTGTGTGTGTGTGTGTGTGTGTGTGTGTGTGTGCAACACAGATAATGACATCCTCTCTTCCTCCCTCGCCGGCCATTTAAATGTCTGGAAAGAAGCTCAAAGTTTCTCTCTCTCTCTCTCTCTCTCTCTCTGTCACATCCAAGGTCTAGTGTATCAGTATCAGTGAAGCCATATTGGTTCTGTGTATTGACAAAGCAGCGGATCTAACTTCTCTAACATCCCTCTCTGGAATTGGATTTTCTCCACGTCAACTGAAACGCGTATAAATAATATATAGCGCTGTCATCTTTGTTCTCCGCACTTCTTTCTTCTCCCCCGCTCTCTCTAAGACGAGTGTTAATCACTCCCCTCTCTCTCTCTCTCTCTCTCTCTCTCCTGACACAGGAGCCAGTAATGAGGTGTGTGTGCCTGCACCGTTTGTTTATTGCCCGACATCCTTCTCCCAATTATGGGAATCCTGAGTGATTGTGCCGTGGCAATTATTTCAAGTCATTCCAGGTTCCACTGTCAGTTAAAGGCCCAAATTACGGCCGTAAACTCGGTCCATCTGTGGCTTGTTTTGAGAGCGCACAGGCTCACGGTTTTGGGGGAGGGCTGAGGCAGAGAGCCATCTTTGCGCCGTCTATTCATAGAGGGAGGCGAGCATGTGATTTCCAAGCTGCAGTACCCGCAACGTCCTCAGGGACTGGCTCCTTGTTTTTGCCTCCGAGTCGTGCCGGTGCGCGTCCTCGTGCATGTGTGGATAAGAGTGGGACGTGGGGGCTTCCTCCTGAGTGGCAGGCGAGCCTCCTGTTTTTAAATGTCACTTCAAACGTCTGGCATTTTCCATCATAGACTAAAACATTTGGTGCGAACTTGAAGAAATGCGCTTTTTGCTGCTTCTCTCTGCCGCATTCAAACACATCCCAGCACAGTCACAGATGGCGCTTGTCTTCAGCTCGTCCTCCTCCCGTTGTCTCTTCCCCCCGTTCACCTGGACCCATCGCAATACTAATGCAGGTTTACGAGAGTGAGAAAAACCACATTAGCCGCTAATCAGCTAATGAAATCCACTCTGACAATTACATCACTTCTCTCTCATTCATTCCCACTCTCTGTGTTAATGTGCGGAGCCTAATCACCGTGATAATACTTTAGAAGCAAACAAACAACAGCAAAACCGAAATTGAACGTAATTACCCTCAACAGTTGACTTTTTTCTTCTGCTCAGCGTGTGTGTGTGTGTGTGTGTGTGTGTGTGTGTGTGTGTGTGTGTGCGCGTGTGTGTGTGTGTGTGTGTGTGTGTGTGTGTGTGTGTGTGTGTGAGTGAGAGAGCGGCGATTGAGCGGTGTTTAGCGTCTTTGCTATTTCAGTGTGATCTGCATGAGTCCTCTGTTTGTGAGCAGCATTTGTTTACCTCTGAGTCGCAGGATGCATTTTCCCAAACAAGTGGATTGAGACAATTACATCACTTCTCTCTCATTCATTCCCACTCTCTGTGTTAATGTGCGGAGCCTAATCACCGTGATAATACTTTAGAAGCAAACAAACAACAGCAAAACAGAAATTGAACGTAATTACCCTCAACAGTTGACTTTTTTCTTCTGCTCAGCGTGTGTGTGTGTGTGTGTGTGTGAGTGAGAGAGCGGCGATTGAGCGGTGTTTAGCGACTTTGCTATTTCAGTGTGATCTGCATGAGTCCTCTGTTTGTGAGCAGCATTTGTTTACCTCTGAGTCGCAGGATGCATTTTCCCAAACAAGTGGATTGATTAGTTAAGCACATTTTGACAGTGTGTTTTCCTCTTTTGTGTTTTCAAATGTCTCTCTCCGTCTCTGTCTCCCTCCTCAGACCAACATCCCGTTCCTGCAGAACGTCTTCTCCAACCACCAGTTCCTCCACTCCACCGTGGACACGCAGTTCATCGACGAGAACCAGGAGCTGTTCAACCTCAAACCCACTCAGAACCGAGCCCAGAAGCTGCTGCACTACCTCGGTCAGTCCGACATTTATTTGACTTTTCACAAAGTTTTGGAAAAAGGCAGCTAATTAAATGGGTGAGTTGCCGTTGTTTATAGGTTGTTATACTGCCACTTCAATGGTCCCGCCCACTTCAGATCATATGTGGCCCCTGAACTGCAATGAGTTTGACTCCCCCCTGCTTTCATCAATAATGATTTCCTATTCCAATGAGACACAGACAGTACTGATATGAATATGATTATAGTTATTGTCTGTAGCTGGTTGGATTTGTCGTGATAACGCAGTGATAAAGAGCGTCATACCTCCATGGAGGCTTACGCTTTAGTCCAAGAATGAGCTGCATGAAACAAAAGTAACGGAGCGACGGTGAGTTTAAGAGAGAGGACACCTGGGACCCTGGAGTCGGGAGCTATTTTGCATAATGATTTACATTTACATTGTATTACCCCAAAGTTCCAACAAGATGAAGGTACCACTGCTCCGTACGCCACACTCCAAAGCACGTACATGAATGAAATCATATTTCTGGACATGATAACGTGTATTCACTCCCTTTGATCTCATATCTAGGTCACGTGATGGTAAATGGACCCACCACGCCCATCCCAGTGAAGGCCAAGCCCTCCTCCATAGACCCCGTCATCCCTCCCATCACCATGGGTACGTCAATCAAACACACTTTGCGTTCTATGGCACGCGGCTCTGCTGATCAATACCAGCCATAAAGAAATAGATTGAAGCCGTTCCAGTAACAGTCACACATCACACGACGCATCATTATTATTTCATGTTTCACTTTTGCTGTAATTGAGCAAGGCGCTGTTCCTGCAGGGATTAGCGGGTTTCAATCCCCCCCCTCCCTGAGGCACAACGCTCAAAATGTAAATCCTGGATGTGTTGGGCACTTTGGTTAAAAGCGTCGTCCCGGTGACAAACGAGCTGTCGAACCGTCTGATGGCTGCAGGCAGAAAGCCCCCCCCCCCTAAATGGCTGTGTTTAGCACTGGGGAGGGGTAAAGGTTGTGGCCGGAGTTGCCCGGCTGAGCTGTGAGCACAGAGAGAGGATGCTGCTCACCTGCTCTGCACCGCTGATCCTGGGATCTCCAGGGGTCCTGCACCCGCCAAGTCTTTAGATGAGGCGCTGATTCTGAATCGTCCTCCTCCTAATAGTGTTTAAAGGTGCAGTGTGTGAGGTTTTGGTCACCTTTTTGTCTCTTCTTTAAACATGACAAAACAATTACATATTCAAATGTTCATGAATTTATAATCACCAAAAAAAAATTCCTCCATCACCCTTAAATCTGCACATGAAAGTATATGTACATGAAGCGTGAGTCCTCTCTACGGAGGCCGCCATGTTTTTACAGTCGCCCAAAATGGACGCACCAAACATCCTGCATCCTCAGAAGGGTGAGGGTGCAGGTGATGGACACAACTCCCAACTTCACCTCTAGAGGTCACCAGATCTCACACACTGCACCTTTAAGCGTGTGAGACTCCCTCTTGTTTTTCACTGTGTTTACATTTACATGTAAGGACGTTCCCACACATGCGAGGTAAATATCTCAGGACCCTCCTGCCTTGCTCTCCCTGTCATTGGCTTTGTCATGTTTTGTAAAGTGGCTTCGTCATCAGCAAACCATTCATTTTTAAGCCGCCACTTAAAGATCACCGTCGGTGTTCACATGTGGAATCCATGTGTGTTCATTTGCATATGCTCGGCCGGTGAGGTGACGGCCAATCACGGATGGTCGCTGGAGACACTTGAGGAGACACATTCTAATGCCAGGTGTGGATGAGGCTGTGCGATGGCTTGTAAATGTCAAGCAGCGGCAGGGCGACTTAAGTCAAGTGTCTCTCTCATATCTCTTCCAGCCTTAATTAGCTCGGTAAATATTCACTGTTTTTCAAACCATGTCGAGCCGTGCTCCTAAAATTCTGTTTTTAAAATCACTCGCGTGTCTCACTCTGTAGCCGCGCTCGCCCCCCCCCTTTTCCCGCGGCGTTCCCAGGTGGGCCGCCGCAAATGTATCCATCTGCGCATTTTGACAGCTGGAAAACCGTCCGCTGTTTCAGTCCGACATGTTCATGGGCGCCCTGCTCTGCGCCGGCGCATGCGGAGCCAAGCTAAGCACAAATAATGTATGAATCATAATCAGATCTAACCAATCAAATCGGAGGTGTAAAGAGCGTGGAGCGCAGCGAGCTGCTGTGGGATGGAATCTGAAATGTACGTCCGATGTACCTGAGTGTGTCCACTTCAGCTGAAGGGCGGCGGACACACACACACACACACACACACACTTTGCTATAGGAAGACACCTCTTCCTGCACACTGCACCTATATGGCGAGCTGCTGACGCGGGGAGTCATACGTGGCAGCGGCGCAGAGCCATACCTAAAGCCCCGTAATGAGATTTGTAATGTGCTTATATCCTTTCTTTCATTCAGCGCAGGGATTGAGAGAAGAGGGGGATTAGGTCTGTATTATCGCACTCTGAGGGGGGAGGGACCGGGGCATGGAAGGAGAGAGAGGTTACGAAAGGAGAAGAGAAGGGTTCAGGCGGCGTATAATCCCCATATGTAGGGAAAATGGTTTGGTGGGCATAGCGGCGGGCGGGGGGGCGGTGGGGCGGTGGGGGGGGGGGGACGGAGGGAGATATGGAAACGATTGAGATGGATGGTGACGTGCAGCGCCGTAACCGGGCGCCGCCCACACGCGAGAGAAGAGTAAAGATCACGCCGACGTTGTCGTATATCAAAATGTCGCCCGTGAACGCGGCGAGGAAGTCGGGCAAAGCTGTTTATTTAAGGTGATTCCTCCGCGCCGGTGAGGGGGGGCGGGGGGGGGGGGGATTCCTCCGCGCAGACGAGACGATGATGTCCCAGACTAAAAGACTCGGAGGGGAGAGGGTGGGGGGGGGGGGGGGGGGGGGGGGGGGGGGGGGGGGGGGGGGGGGGGGGGGGGGGGGGGGGACGGAGGGAGATATGGAAACGATTGAGATGGATGGTGACGTGCAGCGCCGTAACCGGGCGCCGCCCACACGCGAGAGAAGAGTAAAGATCACGCCGACGTTGTCGTATATCAAAATGTCGCCCGTGAACGCGGCGAGGAAGTCGGGCAAAGCTGTTTATTTAAGGTGATTCCTCCGCGCCGGTGAGGGGGGGCGGGGGGGGGGATTCCTCCGCGCAGACGAGACGACGATGTCCCAGACTAAAAGACTCGGAGGCCCATTATTTTCTTATTAGGATGCGCGGTCTCATACTCTGAAGGCTGGCGGTTCGTCGATGGCGTATTAGTACACCTTGTTCCAATTATCGTGCGGATTCATTGAATGGAGGACGTGTAGAGGTTAATCAGCGGGGTTAGCTTGAGCAAGAACCACCGCTCCTCGCCTTTATTTTCATTTCTACGATTTAAGGAAGACGAGTGCAAACATCTGTGTCTAATCTCCTTCAGCGGAGAGATGTGTGGAATTCAAGCCACAAAGTAAATAAACCCAAACTCTCTTCACATTCCCTTTCCCCCCTCGTGCCTTTGGAGCCTTTCATTTGGTGAGAAAAGGCTGTTTTGTGGGCTTGTGTTTTTTAAGTCCAGAACTCATTTCCAGGTAACTGGTGCCTCTGTGAAATATGAAGATACTGCGGCTTAATGCTTTGTTCTTTCCCCACTTTGTTTACCTCGCACACCTCGGCTGCAGATATGAATGCTTCAAACTATTCTGTTTTTGAACACTGTGAACCATCAAAGGCAAACAGTAAAGCACCGAGCGAGCCCCCCGCATCCCTGTGCACGTCGAGGGGCTGCAGGTCTACGACCGTTACCATGAACCAAATATACATTTGATTGCTGTTTATAAAATGAGAAGGAGACGATGAAAGCTAAAGGCAAACGTCCTCTGGTCAGACGTGCTGCACGGATGAATAATGGTGAGTGAGTGACAGGCTATGAATTTGGATTGTCAGCGTTTATTTATTATAAACACCTGTTTCTGACTGTTTACGCTGTACTGACATTAAAGGAGCAGTGTGAAAGATTTTTTCACGTCTAAAAAAGATTACAAAACAATTAGTTTGAGTTTTGATGACAACTGAACAGAATAGGTTCTCCTGCCTGCTCGGAAGGGCGAGGTGATGGTCACCGAATCGTACCCACTGCACCTTTAAAGGTCATGCATGCGACATGCGCAGATGCGCAGCCAGCACCAGTGTCACGTGCACACAAGCCAAACCAAACTCTTGCTTTGCCGCAGGTCTGTAGCAGAGCCTGGTTCAGAGCTGCGCCGACATGCGTCGGTAGCCTGGCGCCTCCGCGCTGCGCTGCCCGTTCTGTACACAGCTGACTTGGCTTGTGTCAGAAAGCACTGTGGTGTGAAGGTTCCACATGCCTTCAGCCGCCTCTTCGCTTTACATCGTGGACATTCACCGGGAGGGGCTCGCATGGCAGCATGCAGCCGCTGTGGCGCTTCATCGTTGGCTCCCGTAATCCATACGTTCACAGAGGAATCCACCGCAGGGTCGTTGTGCCCACGTGTACGAGCGTAATCTTTCCAAGTGCTAATGAGCAGTCCTCGCACAGTCTGCTGTTCCAAAGCTTCCTAAGATACAGGATGTTTACCTTGGTGCGCTTAGTCGGGGCGTTATCGGCTCCGGGAGAGCGACAGAGCAAGCTGTTATTACTCTGAGATCGTCCCCTCCGCCGACGGCACATAAAGAAAGCACCTCCGAGCGCGATAGCGCTCCTCCATCAAGTGGTATCAGCCGGGAGGGGGCGGGCAGGTGAGGGATGGGGAGGGGGGCCGTGTGATTCGACAGGGGCTGCGAGCGAAGCGAGGTGTGTTTGCGGTGTCTGTGTTTGTGTGTAAGTGGGTCAGTTGTCGAGCAGCGCGGCCGCGCGGGACTCGTATCTGCTCGTTTTTGTCTCCGCTCCTGCACCCGGACTGTGTCCCGCGCACGAGCGTCCTGCTCCCAGAAGATACGCCCCGTTTCTTACCCGTGATGTGGAGGCACATGTTGGTGAGAGGAGGGTTAAGGAGAGTGAGCAGTTGTGTGTGCGTTGCATTGTGTTCCTGGAATTACACATTTGATAAAGTTCAAAGTGCCTGTGTCTCTCTGCTGCAGCAAAGTGATTCCACAAAGCTCATCAAGTCTGTTTCACTGAGCTCATTTGTGATTGCATGTGTGGACAAATGGATCTACATCTGTCTGCGTGTGTGTGTGTGTGTGTGTGTGTGTGAGTGAGTGTGAGCGCTTCATTTCACACCAAGCGGCCTTAGAGACAATTACGGCAGAGATCATTTGTTTTCAGGGATGAGGAACAACAATAAAAGGTCAAGAGTGAATATTCAGCTCGGCAGAAGGAGATAAAGGGAGACGGAGGGGAAGAGAAACGGGGTTGAAGGGTAACTGAGCAGGCAGAAAGCACCTCATTAACTAGTCTAATTGATTGATGATCGCACACATGCCCCGGCCAAAATAGATCCCCACCCCGCTCCCGATATTTGAACGCCTCCGGTGGTGTTTGATCGCGAGGCTGAAGAGGGAGGAGAGGATCGGAGGAGCGGAGGAGCGGAGGAGCGGAGCGGCCACAGCCTTTACAAAAGTCCAACGGGTTTGTTTTGACGAACACTCGCCTGTGATGAAGTGAAAATGCCAGTGTGTGTCCCGGGGATTTCACCGCCATTGTTTTTATTCCTCCATGAGGAGGGTTTCAGTGCTGAGGTTATACTTCAACACTGTATTTGACATCACAGTCTTTAAAAAAACACCTGTCGGTGGCAACGTGTCGAACGCTCGACTTCCTGGTTTCCTCGGGGAGCGGAGCAGCGCTTCACTTTAAAGTTTATACTTGGCCTGTTTGCTTGAATCACCTCCCTCTTACATTCAGACACAGCAGCTGCTTGTATCATAGGTCCCTGTTATGGTGCCGGGTCCCAGACCCAATTCTGAACAAGATGGCGTGTGCAGTCCGGAAAAAAGAGCAGGTTCGGAACAGTGGCATCATCAGTGGGCGCGTCATACTCTCGGCTGAAGCAGGAAGTAGAGGAAGGCAGCTGGAAAAGAGAAGAAAAGCTGGAAAGCTATGACATGTTTTTTTTTATATATTTTGCCAAACACAAAATGTGGTTGTTGCGTTACCCGGCATCCACTCTACGTTTCGGTCGGCTGCATTTCTCTCAGCTTGTGTTGACGAAAAACAAATATCTGCTGTGCTTAAAATAGCAGTTGCGCGGCCGCTCTGCGGTGTCATGAGAAATGCAGGACCTCAGCAAAAGGTCAGCGGTCAGATGAGGCTGAAAAACTCCCGAGATATATAAAAACGTGGAAAAACTCACCAGACAGTGAGCGTATGTGGAACACGCCGGCCCAATGAGTCACCGTCAGCGGGAGACGCTGACTTCCGGGTTTATTTCCCCGGGTTCTTCTGCAGCAGAGCTTCGTGAGGTGAAGGTGTTTGGAGGCGGCGGTGAAAGGAGCCGCGAGACTTCAGTTTCCCGCAGTTTATCTTCTGAAACTACACGTGCTGATCCCTGCATCCGTCCCCCCACTCACTCTCGCTCTGCTTTGTCCACAGCCGACCCCCCCGTGGGTTTCCGCGACGTGTTGCTGCGCGATGGTCCCGAGGGATTCTCCAAGGCCGTGCGCGCCCACAAAGGCCTGCTGCTGATGGACACCACCTTCAGGGACGCACACCAGTCGCTCCTGGCAACCAGGGTGCGCACCCACGACCTGAAGTTGATCTCGCCGTTCGTCAGCCACAACTTCAACAACCTGTTCAGCTTGGAGAACTGGGGAGGTGAGTGGATGGATGGATGGATGGAGGGATAGAGGGAGGGATGGATGGATGGAGGGATGGATGGATGGATGTAGGGATGGATGGATGGATGGAGGGATGTTGTTGACAAGAGGTCCCTGATGTAACAAAGCTTGTTTGGCCCCTGGTAACAATCTGGGTTACTTCTGTTGCCCCATTAGTCAAATGATTGCCAACCGCTACACTACGGTGAATCACGTTATAATTTTTTTAACTGCTTCATTCGTCATTATTAAGTGCAGTCATCATATGATGCACTAATGAGGCCGTTTACAAGTCTTGATTGAGATTCAATTGCAAATTATGTGCGTATTAATGGTGGTCAGGGGTATTCTGGGATGTCTAGGAACCGATTCATTTACTTTACCATTCATAATTTCTTTGAAATTCAAATGAAGTTTTATGTTTTGAGGTTCCACTGTAAAAGGTTCAACAGCAGGCAAACACCTTTAACGTGCCTCTGTTTGAGCACGGCTCACCTTACGTATCCCAGCTCATTTTTGTTTTATTTCTATTAGTTCTATTATTCAGAGACAAGAGCTTGACATTCACCTCTCCAAAACATCCAGTCGTTGAAATCAGCATATTCTTAAAAAGTAAATGGACTTTGCAGAATATCAAAACAATTCCCACACATTGAAAAAGCAAGACCCCTGTTCATCCGCCCGAGACAAATTATGATACTTGATCTCACACAGGCATGAACGTCCTGCAGAGACAGTCACATTCATTCATCTCTTTGTGTAGTGTACTTCCTGCCCCCCCCTTCAGATCAGCTCTACTTCCCTTGTCTTCCATCAGTCACTCTTCCTCAACTTCCCTCAATAGACGGTGATTGCACCTTTCGCCTGCGCTTTCATGAAAGCGCACAATGATGCTTTATTGAAAGTTCTCGATGCACGAACAGTCCAATAATGTCCCCGTATAATATGCAATTACTCCGGCGTCGGCCCGCTGAAGGAGAATACGTGCCTCGTGTTTGAGCAGTCGGCAACGAGACCAATTACGGGCGGCTCTTGATAATGGGCCAGTGTGGAGAGCGGTCGTCACGAACTGGTTTCAAAAAGGGGAATTCACTCTTCCCGTCTGACACTTGAACGCCGCGCACGTCGGTGGAGGAGATACTGCCGGCGCGCCTCTCGAGGTTGTGACACTTCATTTAACGCTCAATTATGGTGGACTGTGATTGCTCTTGTATTCCTCAGGAAGCTTTGAGGAGATCACAGGAGCCTGAGATCATAAGGAGCAGACAACAAAAGCCAGCGGTTGAGACAAAAATGGATTCCATTCCGTTCCGCCGCCACCGCTGGAGCCGGTGAGACTGTAAAAGCCTCTCTCAGATTAAATCCCCCCTCGTGGCTGATCATGGCGCTGGAGCCGGGGGCGGGAGGAGCGATAGGTTTCATTACGGCCGCTCTTTGAGGTGATCTCACATTAAGCAGCTGTCTCCCGCTCTGGTGTTCGAAGAGATAAAAGGTTCTACGGGAGAACTAAATCACGCAGGAGATGTATCAATGAACCGGGGCTAAAACTCACCGCCGACTCCCACTGTATCCCCCCGTTCGTGTGAGGCTGACCAGAGACTGTGATGGAGGAGTTTCGCCGAGAGTCAATCTTTGAAGAGGAAGCAGCTGAGCAGATTCCAGGGAAGCCCCTCGTCGTCTTATTCCGTTATCTTTCCCTCGCCCTCTAAATGATTTCTT
The DNA here is from genome assembly GCA_016785325.1 of Chascanopsetta lugubris. NCBI lineage: Eukaryota > Metazoa > Chordata > Actinopteri > Pleuronectiformes > Bothidae > Chascanopsetta > Chascanopsetta lugubris. The sequence continues at coordinate 21,673 of JAFBJT010107413.1, read as the reverse complement.
AAACATCGACCCCATTTCATGTGTTTATCAAATGCTGTTCACCATCACTCGCAATTAAGCAAAACACAACTTTGCCTTCGACTTCTAAGGATCCTGCCCCTCCTCGGCCGCAGCCTCTCTGGGGCAAACGCAGTCAGAATCCGTCTCCTCTCAGCGAACGTGAGGCCGTGTTTCCGCGTTCCCGTGATAACGCGCTCGCGCAGCGTGAGGCGAGGAAATCCTGCAGCGAGCATGACTCCAGGTCAACGGTTGTTCATCGAAGACGTCTTTCTCTGGCTGCTTCCTGTTTTCCAAAGGGGGCTTTCTGAAAACATCTGACGGAAGCATCGGCCCTCTGAGTTGTAGGAAAGCAGGAGCGTCAGCGTGGTGAGATATTAGGAATCATTCGAATCATTACGTTTGGATAGAAAACACATTCAGAGCTCAAACTGTACAAAGTCTTCACTTCACAGCCTGACAAGGTTTCGACTGACTGACTGTTTGTAGGTCAATCTTTGCCCCGACATTATGCAAAATATTCCAAATGATAATTAATAGAAATGTCAATACCTATTTGACTTCATAATAGATAGTTTCATGATGGAGAGCTTAAAGTAAACACTGCACAACATCCTGGGCTCTCAGCCAAGCGGCAACTTCTAGGGCTGATAGATGAGGCCAATGCAGAACTTGTAGTTCACAAGAGTGGCCACTTGAGGCTGCCTCCAAAAGCGAGTCAATCGCCGTAGACTTATGTTAAAATGGTAAACATTAGCAACTCGCTAATTTTTATTCTACTGAGGTTTGAAGTTGAGCCTTATTAAGAGGCGTGGCCTCTCGAGTGACACCTGGGCCGACCTGCCACGTTCCGTGTTGCGACAGCACCATGGGCCCACCCCCAGCTCTACCCGGGCTCCGCCTCTTTGCCCCTTTTTGGATTCAACCAGGAAGGAGGAGGAGTTATGAGCTTGTGTTCCTTTCCCCCGCAAACACAGAACATCAGCGAAGCAAGATGTAAAACGCGAGCGGCAGAAGTTTTCACACCTCCTGACATAATGATTCTGTAACGAGCTGATAACACACGCTGCCGAGCATAAGATTCATTTGTCTAAAAGTTGTGTAACGTGTGTGTGTGTGTGTGTGTGTGTGTGTAACGAATCCTCTTGAGGCGTCAGCAGCTCCTTCAGATTGTGAGTCAGAGGAAACAGGAACATCATTATCTAAACTCTTAAAGGCTGAAATGAATTCCCGAGATATCGCCCTGATGCAGTTAGTGCAGTGATCTCACATCGTCCCGTGAACATGGAATAATAGATACAGTTCATGTTGATTCAAGTTCTAAAATATACACAACAAAGCATTTGGAGAACAGTAATGAATCTGACACTAAGTCTTATTGTCCTCTGATATTAAAGCGTCTTGTCGGTGGCTTGTTTTCGCGATCATCAGCCGTCCCGTTTGAACGTTGAAAGAGACCAAACTACGTCTTTGCGCCGCATCTCTCAGTGTTTATCTCTGTTTCATAACTTTGTCTCGGTGGGCTCTCTTCTCTCTGCCTGTTCCCTCCTGAAAACCGTGTTCAGCTTCGGTGCTGCAGAGAAGGTGCGTACGATTTAGAGGCGTCTCCATTCGTACTCTTTTTCTATTTCTACATTTCTACTCTACTTTTGCTTGAATGGAAATCAAATGGATTTTTGATTCCTCCGAACTTCTTTAGATTTCCACCTCCTCCGTGGTCGCTGTCCGGCCCCTGTGCTTTTTCGTCTTTCTTGGTTGTGGTCAGTGACTGGCTTTTGGAGGCTCTCTCCAGTGGCCACCCTGTGAACTGCACCTTTCCCCACGTCCGTATCGGCCTCATCTGTCTGTCCTGGAACTGTCCTCTTGGCTCGCACCCAATCACAGCCGCTGTTGGACCTGTTGGCCGTCATTCACCAGCCATATTGCTTCTACCGGACCGGTGCTTGTGCTGGTTCAGAGCCGGCCCGGTCCGACTCTCCAGGACCGTGTTGCTCTCCCGGTTCTGGAGCGTCCACCACCAACTCTTCTTGCTTTTCTTGACGAGTATAATCCGTCTACGGCATCACAGGAGGGTCTCATTCAACAAACCCCCTCCTGCATTATATCTGAGGGTTCTGTGATCATTTCTTGTTAGAAACAGCCCTCTTTAATTCAGCAGCCTCTCTCTCTCTCTCTCTCTCTCTCTCTCTCTGATCCTCATTCAGCTTGTGATGAACGAATCAGACGATGGTGCAGCAGTGAGGAAGCTTCAGCGCTGCCGTCCCGCAGTGACGGCCCGTAAATGTACCCTTAAACAGTGGCTCATAAATCACCTAATGACCGCGGGAGGAAAACGCCTCTCTTGATGCCAGGTCCCTACACAGTGTGCTTTTACGGCGCTGTGGTCACGGAGGGACGAGAGATATTACCGTGCGCAAATCATCAGAGCTGAGAATAAACCCGCCGGGGGGAGACGACCGCGCCGTCACCGACGGCCGCCGACCCCCGACACGTTTTCCAAAAGGCGGGAACCTTCCGACGTAGACTGGGAATATTGCTTCACGTGCTCCAGCTGCTTATAGGCGGAATGAATGATTGAAGAGATTAAGCGTGTGGAAGCTCTTTGAGGATTAACACCCCCCCCCCCCCCCCCCCCCCACCCCCCCCCCCACCCCCCCACTCCCGATAAGGCTTTTCCTCCCATCGAAGATGCGGTGATCTGAGTCGGGTGGCTCACAATGTGTGGGGCCGACAAATGAAAGGAGACGAGAGCAACAGAGTGGCTCAGAGGCCACCGGGAGACAGCGCAGCTCCCTGCCCTGGATTTGTACAAGTGTTGGAGCGGCGGGCGAGATTCACCAGGACAAATTCCTTCATTTGATGTTTTGATCCAGGAGCTCGGGAGGTGGAGGCGCCGTGTCCAACTGAACATCCCTGATTATTCAAACATGCTGAGATCTGCAGGCTGAGGCTGTGAGCCAGAGAACATCACTCGCATCCTTTCCCTTTTCCCTCATTCTCTTTGTTAAACTCCACAAAGTCGCAGCGAAGTTGCTTTATATTATTTTCCCGCGACCCTTAGATCAGCCCATTCATGTATGAGGAGCGGGTCCTTTCTGTGGAGGCGGCCATGTTTTTACTTTAACCCAGAGTGAAGACACTGAACTGGAGTCTACCATTGGTTCTCCTGCCTGTTGTGAGGGTGAGGGGATGGATACAACGATCACCTCTAGATGTCACCGAATCTTACACCCTGCACCTTTAAGCAAAGGAGGGACTTTCCATCGCATTCTTTCCCAAACAAAGCTCCTCGATGTTCTCTCCAGCCACGGACATGAACATGACTCCATCGAATGCACCAGAGCTGTGAACACCACACCTCAGTGAAAACACTGCTGAGAAGCGCGTCCATGTAGAAGCCCGTGATTCAAGTCCCGGACGTGAGTCGCATATTTGCATCGCTGGCTTCCACAGACCACCTTCCTTTCCCACCAGGGGGAGTTTGGACCGAGGAGCTTTAGCGACGTGCAACATTCAAAACACTTTCTCTCACCTAAAATGCAGCGTGTTCCCACAACTATTCCCCCGCCTTGTTTCCGTCTGTTCGTCTGATGCGTTGTAGCACCTCGGCGTGGCAGGTTGGACTCTCCGTGCCGCCGCGGCGCCCGAGCCCCGCGTCCCGCGCGTGGGAGCGTCCCTCCGTCCTCGTCCGCCTTATCAAATTATTAGAGTCAATTGTGCCGCCTCAGATGAATTCCTCACTCAGCATCGTGGCACGATATCTCACGTCCGATGAAATATTAATACCCCAACATCAGATACCGTTGCTCTGAGTCATTTCCTCTGCGCGCCGAAGACACGCTGACGTTGGCTGGAATCCAAATCGACGGGGGGAAGGGGACAAATTCCAGAACTCGATAAAAGGGAGTGACACAGTGAGAAAGGAACAGGGACTTGAGCTTCCTATTCTAAATGCTCGCGCCCAGAAAATGAAATCTAATGATGACAGTGTTGGATCAGCAGAAAACCTCTGCTAGCTTCTCTATTTCCGGCCGATATGAAAAAAGGCTATGAGATTTGCTAATCTACTCCCCCAGAAAGGGAAATGAGAGATGGCTATCTCTATTTTTTCCTCCTCCTTCTTCTTCTTCTTCTTCTTCTTCTTCTTCTTCCCCGGTTTCACTGGAACATGTCACAGACGTTCAAGTGACTTCAAAGCAGAACGCTGCCTTCAACGTTGTTCAGTGTGGCCCATGGAGTGGAATGAAAAAGCCAAAATATGCTCTTATTCTCCCCTCTCGCTTTCTTAGCCTTCAAAATAAAAGTCCCACTTTACAAAACATTTGTTCCATTTGCTTTTGAGATGAGTGTTTCTCTGTATTTCTGCGCGTCAGGGAACTGTGTGTATTTATTAATGGATTAGTATTGTCTACAAAAGTCTCTCATTTTCAAAAACTAATGAGCATTTATTGTTTGTGCGGAATGTCAGATTAATTTCCTGACACACACTTGATAATTACCGATTGTAAACTGATTTTCCACATCCGTTATAATTCCCCTGCAGCAGAGATGTGTCCTGGGCTGTGGACCTTGTGTGGGGGGCTCTGGTGGAGACCCATCGAACGGCTGCAGCTGCAGCAGATTCAGTTACACACAGGTCCAATAAGAATGATGTGAATCTGTCAGTCCAGCCGTGGAGCTGTGAGGAGTGGAGCAGCCACTGGGCCTCGCCCTCTGAGGGTCACTCCCCTCCCCTCACTCCATCTCCCCTCCCTCTGATGACCAGGTGCTTTTTCTCTTCGGGCGCCAACTTTTCCATCATTCTTGAACTTGTTTCGCCGTCGGCCAGTTCTGCCTCGACCGGGGAAACAAAAGTTCGGCGCTCGTTTTCGTGTTTTGTTTGCTCTGCACTTCTTTCACATCTCCCGAATCAAGCTTTCATCTTCCTGTGAAATGTGGTGCCGGGTGGCGGACGGAATTGCGAGGAGAAAGCGAGGGTGGGGCAGAGGTGTGTGTGTGCATACGTGTGTGTGTGTGTGGGGGGGGTGGGTGTGTGTGTATGTGGTGGATGATGTGAAAGTTTGAATTATTAGTTTTGAAGCCGAAAATTGAGATCAAAGTTGGAATGATAAGATTAGAGATGACAGCTGAAATTAACTGCTGTGTGTGTGTGTGTGTGCGTGTGTGTGTGTGTGTGTGTGTGTGTGTGTGTGTGTGTGTGTGTGTGTGTCCCATTAGGTGCTACCTTTGACGTGGCCATGCGCTTCCTGTCAGAGTGCCCGTGGAAGCGTCTCCAGGAGCTGAGAGCTTTGATCCCAAATGTCCCTTTCCAGATGCTGCTGAGAGGGGCCAACGCTGTGGGCTACACCAACTACCCTGATAACGCTGTTTTCAAGTGAGTCACACACACACACACACACACACACACACCCGTACATCATCCTTTAATCAAGACACTAACAGGCTTTAAAGCTCAGACTGTGAACATGCTGACGTCATCATATATTTTTGTCTCCCAAAACCACACGAGTTAATAATGTGCAGAGAGCACACCGGTTTGTATTCATGGAACATGTCACTCCGACAAACTCATCTTCAAACGCTCACTCCTCTTCTTTATAACATATATGATCAGCAACTCCTGCTCTCTCTTTTATCTGATGTGATGGACATTTCTTGTAAAAGCCGCATAATTATACAAACTGATTGAATAAACAATAGAGAAGCACTGACTCTGACCAGGACAGTGCCATAATAACTATGAAATCACAATATAAGCTGAGGCTGCAGTTGAACACACAGAATGATTTGTATCGAGCATGTCGGGTCAAAGGAGCAAAAAGACAATTATAGCCTCAGTCCTTCTGTCAACAAACAACACAATTCAGATCATTCCTTTTGTGAATGTCATTGCTGAGCATCGTTCCACCAGAGCCGCTCTCCGCCGGGAAAATTAGCTTTGTAATAGTATTTGTGATAGTATTCTTTAACGTGTGCATGTACTGTATTAAACACACACACACACACACACACACACACACACACACCGGACACCATGTGCAGGACCAGTCCTTCAGTCAACCAACATGTTACTGTTGCACCACACGTCCTTTATATCCGTATGTTGTGCTGGAAATGTGTTTGAATGTTTTCAATGATCACGATAATCACAGTTTCAGTGTTGTCATGTCTAGTCAGCGGTGCCAAACATACGGCCCGTGGGCCAGAACCGGCCCGTGGGCCAGAACCGGCCCGAGGGTCCAAACAGTGGTCAGACAGCACAGCCTTTTCCATCCGCTTTAACCCGGAAATTCAATTCTCCTCTTTCTGTCTTCAACAAACACATTTTATTTTGTTTATATCGTGTATTTTCTAAAGTCGGATTTGTGGAAGAACTTCTGTAATTACTGGCTGTGTTTGTGAGTTTGCTTCTCACCACTTCCTGTTTCAAACGGCAGCAGCTGGACTCTTCTTCTTTCCTTCAGGTCTGATCATTTCTGATAGTGGAAAAATTAATGATTATCCTCCCACGCTGGTTGACTTAGTATAAATTAGACTTCACATGCAGCAGGACGCCTGTAGACACAGCTGCTTTCTTTCTAAACACGTCCACACTCTGCGAACTGACTCACACACACACACATACACACACACACACACACATAATCAGGTCTCTATGCTTCACGTTCCCATTGCCCCCAACACTGTTCACTGAATTCCATATATTTCACATTTCACTGACACATTGTTGATTCAGATGTACAGCAGCCATACAGTTAGCAGCCCTAAATACTCTGTGGGCACACACACACACACACACACACACACACACACACACACACACACACACACACACACACACACACACACACACACACACACACACACACACACTACACTAACACTCTTCCAAATGGATTCACAAGCTGCCTCAGTGATGTGGATGACTCATGTACGAACACTAAAGCACATACACACACTCACACACATACACACACACACACACACACACACCTACAGTTAGTTGCATGTAGCAGGACACACTCCCACACACACACACTCTCACACACTTTAATTCCCCTCATCTCAAATAAATTACTGGTGGCTTCATGACTAATGCAGCTTTCCCCTCCTCCCTCTTCGCCAGTGAAACACACACACACACACAGACACACACACAGACACACACACAGACACACACACACACACACACACACAGACACACACACACACACACACACACACATTTCTGCACTTGCACACACACCTCCCCTGTCCTCCATGTTTGCGCTGCTCCCCCCCTCCCATCACATAGTCATTATTCAACCCTCCTCTTATAACTCCCAGTTCCACCCCTCTCCCTGCCACCCCCCACCCCCACCCCCGCATCATCACCCCCCCTCCCTCCCTCCCCTTCTTTTAACTCCCTCTATCTGCATCAACTGCTGCTCATCTCCCCCTGCCTCCCTCCCTCACTGTCCCTCAGAGGCGCTGCCATTGAACAAACCTGCACCACTGTGATGCACTTGCCCTGACATCTTCCCCCCGTCCTCCCCTCGCTCCATCGCCCTCTGGCGGTGGCCTTCGCGCCTTCATTAAGCAAATCCAATCAAAGCCCGATTCCGTTTGCTCTCACGGACTTGCGCGCACGAGGGGCACGCGGCCGAACCATGAGCGGCCCGGATGTGAAGACGCCTAAAAAGCCCGGTGGAGGGAAAGCGGGTCAGATGACGGCTGGAGCTCGACCCTCTGGACGTTTCCGACGGAGAGCGGGTGAATCCCATGAATAATGATTTGTGGGACAGCGCCGTGTTTGCTGCCGAGCAGCGTCCGCTACACATGGCGTGTGTGCATTGCGGACAGGCGGGCGTCGGGGCGGTAATCCCCTCGCCGAACAGCGCCGAGCTCGTCCGTTTGTTTACCAACTCTAAATATTGCATTCGCACAAACACGGCTCTCAGCCCAGTTATGAAAACCCTGATTAAGATATTACAGAGGAGAAGGGAGGGATTTAACCAGGAGCAGTTTGGATAATGAGCGCTTATTATGGGCTGCTGCCGGCTGCGTGAGCTCACTTTTCACGGAAAATAGGTGCGTTGTTATTCCTGAGCGTCGATACGAAGGCGGACGGAAGCGGCTCACGCCGGCGCCGCCAGCTCGCACGGCGCCCCACCCACCAACGTGACGATGTGGGGTTTAACACGGGACCCTCGTCTCTCCCTCCAGGTTCTGCGAGGTGGCCAAGGAGAACGGCATGGACATCTTCCGCGTCTTCGACTCCCTCAACTACCTGCCCAACATGCTGCTGGGGATGGAGGCCGCCGGGGCGGCGGGCGGCGTGGTGGAGGCCGCCATCTCGTACACGGGCGACGTGTCCGACCCCACCAGGCAGAAGTACTCGCTGGAGTACTACATCAAGCTGGCGGACGAGCTGGTCAAAGCCGGAACCCACATCCTCTGCATCAAGGTGAGGCAGCGTTGACTCTCGATGGTGTCCCCCTCTGTGTGGGGAAGCCCCCCAGTTATTAGTAATGTTGCTGTGGGACCGGTGGGATACGTCCGTGTTCCTGGGCATAATGAACATTCTGGATTTGTATCTAAATGAGTGAAAAGTCACGCTCCCTACACATGGTCCTACCGTGTGTGTGCATGTCAGCCCCGCCCACCTCTGCCTCTCATTGGCCGACCTTGAAATGTGACCCCACCTCAACAAATCATCTTCCCGTATACGGTTGTCTCCGCCCCCTGACCAAAGGAAAGGGAAACTATGTGACCGAGAGCCTGGTAGGATGAGCTTCTCTGCCCTTTAATGAAAGTAACACATTCCATCATCAGTGACGGCGACGACGTTGTGAGGATGGAAACATTAAGTGTTCGGATCACGACCGTTGCGAACGCTGTCTGGTTATCACACTGTGGAGGAAGTCAGGCCACTGAAAGCTTTAATCTCCACCAGCTTATTCCAGTGATGTAAAACACTCCACACACACACACACACACACACACACACACACACATGCATTGAAGTGTCTTTGAAATCACAAATATTAACTGTTCACCACACTGAGTTTTTCCCCTCCTGATGAAATAATACATATTTGCACATCAAATTGAATCGACTCGCTCACACTGAATTAATTACTTTATCGAAGCATGAAAGAATATTTCCAGACGTGAAATGATGAACCGTCGCTCCGGCGCTGTGTGAACTGTGAGCGCTCAGCAGTGGCAATCTCACAAAGGGCTCGCGCAGCTAATGAAGTTTTAAAAGAGGAAAATGAGCGTGCACTCTAACTGGAAGGGGCGCAGCTAAACATCCGAGCTCTCTGGGAACTCCTGTTAACATCACTGAAGATTCATAGATTGTAATCATCATTGCCAGACTCACTTTACTCTCTTTCTTTTTTTTCATCATTTTCTCCAACTCCAGAATGGTGTCACTTCTTTTTTCCTTTTTCTCAAATCATGGAAATTCAACATTTTTCATCCCCTAATCGAAATTCATCCCCAGGGTTGGCAGGTTTAAATGTGGATGTTTTGTTTTTTCATGATTACTTTGAATAATTCATGGGTCATTTCTTTGTTTGGGTGATCAGCACCTCTTCTCCTCCAGCCCGCCGTCGTGTCAAGAATTCCAGTAATTATGAACATGTTCTTTTTGCTTGATTTATTTTGTCTCTGAATTCGAATCCACCAAATAATGAAGTAACATCGGTGTTGTGCTCCAGCTTTCATGAGTGGCCTCAGGCCAGTGTTTGTGGCTTTGCCCTCACGCTAATGAGCAATAAGAGCGGTACTTTGATCCAGTTTGACCTGAGTGTCTCCACATCATATTGGGACGAGCTGTGTTGATTGAAATGAAAACATGACGGTGCATCTCCCTCCCTCCCACCAGGACATGGCCGGCCTCCTGAAGCCCGAGTCCAGCAAGCTCCTGATCGGCGCCCTGAGGGACCGTTTCCCGGATGTGCCCATCCACGTGCACTCGCACGACACAGCGGGCGCCGGCGTGGCCGCCATGCTGGCGTGTGCCGAGGCGGGGGCGGACGTGGTGGACGTGGCTGTGAGTGTTTGCGTTTGCTCCGTAGATTCCATTCACGGGTAAAGGTCACGGTCGCTGCCGACGAGTCCCCGTTCCGACACGAAACAATCACATTTTCTGACTTTAACGAGAGGGAGAATTTCAAAACGTTGGACTCAAATAATTATTCGCCGGGCCCCGACATGTCCACCGACAAGCTCCTCAAAGCACATGAACAAACATTCATTTTCCAGCACTTTGCTTTGTGAAATGTCAGTGAAAACAGAGAAGCGCTGAAGCCAGAAGCATTTCTCTGGCTGTGTTCACTGAGGCCTGCCGCCAGCCAGGCCACCTTCATTAAAACTGCTGGCTGCTCTTGGTGCTGTGTTGACGTTCTGCTGTTGGGTTTACTTGTAAGAGTGTATGAAACAAACTGACAGTCCACTGTGGATCTGTTTGTGTTGCACTGATTCTGTTGCTTTGTGTAGTTAAGCTGTGTGTGTCTCTCTCTGACACCTGATCAAACATTCATGCGCAGCAACAAACAACATGTACCAGTCATGGCAGGGAAGGCTAATGAGATTTCAGAGGAGGAGGAAATACTTAAAAGGTGCAGTGTGTAAGAATTTGAGTCATCTAGTGGTGAATTTGCAATTTCCCTCCAGTCGTTCATCGTTAAAACCCAGGAGTGAAGGTGTGTTCCTTTTGTCCATTCTGGGCCGCTTTAAAGTCATGTGGATCCAAGATGGCGGACTCCTGATGTAAATATGAAGACTCGTTATACGGAAATAAGTCTTACACACTGCACCTTTAAATCCAAATGTCTGTGATGTCTGCAGGTTATATCCTCCATGTATGTGACAATGATTAAAGCTTTCAATCAAACACCTTTAATGTCTCTCCAGGTCGACTCCATGGCCGGAATGACCTCTCAGCCCAGCATGGGAGCCATTGTTGCCTGCGCCAAGGGGACAAAGCTGGACACTGGTGAGTGGACATCAACACACCACCTCATTCCCTTTGTTTTCAGTCTGCAATCCTCAACAACAGGCTGGAACCAACGGAGGGATGGAGGGAGGGATGGAGGGAGGGATGGACGGAGGGATGGACGGAGGGATGGACGGAGGGATGGACGGGGGGATGGACGGATGGGAACACCATTGTGTCTGAGTCGTGTGGAATTATATAGACATTATTACTGTGAGGATTCATTAGTGAGAGATAAAAAATATATCATTCAAAATCCACAATCACTGTTCAAAAGTGAAGGATTCAGTCAACATTCTAAATCCTCTTTCGATATAAATAAGTCGTATCGTAATCTCTGAGATCAGCGGTCTTAACCAGAAGTGTTGTTTATCTCTCCGAGACACTGCAGAGAAAAAAAATCCATCTGCAAATCAATAAATGACGGAGCGTATCGGTAATTAGGGCCCGGAGTCAGAACGATGATCAGCACGTGCGGCTCATTGATATCATGCACAGCCAATTATGACAGGAAGAAGGAAACGGCGAGGGATTGGGAGTGAGCGGCTCGTCAATACGAGCCGATGCTCAGTTTAACACGGTGTGGATTTGAAATGATGGAACGTTATGAGTGGAAGGAGTCAGGCACCCGGAGAGTTCATGTGATTCAAAAATTCATGGCATCACAGTTAATGCACCAAAATGGATGAACGCACGCATTCCAATGCAAACGCCCACTTACGAAGCGGCACAGCAGTAAAAGCACTGAACGAGGCGGCCAAGAGTCGGACCCTGCGGTGGACCTCATCCTCACGGCCCGCTCCAAACACCTGGATGGTCCAGAAAGTAGAAAGAATTATAAGTCATCACAATCATGTACTTTTGATTTTTCTATCCTGGCCCCAGGCTGACACTCCTGTCAACTAATCAATACGTTGCTTCCTCCTCTGCTCTCGGGATTCCAAATGCGTCCCATTGTTTGTGGTTGTTGATCTAGTTTCTGGCCCGTTCATGTCGTGGTGGTCGCTGCTGATGAATGAGTTCATAATGTATTTTCATGAATGGAGGGATGACGCGTCCTGTCCATCTGAATACATGTGAAACGGCCCCTTCAGTCCGGTGATGTCACCGTGGCCTTTAGGTCACATGGAGCCCGTGAGTTCCCTGTGGGTATGAATGTGTCTTTGTCTCTGTCGGCCCCCTTTGATGCACTGCCTTCATATCCCCCACGCCCCTCGGAGGGTGAGTGGTGGAGATGATGAAGGCGGAACATCACAACGCGCTTCAGTCCGAACCCTGACTGAACCCGGCGTTTCCTGTTCTCACCACCGAGCGACTCTCCCCCGGGGCCGTCGGGGGTTAAAAGCTTCTCCGGCCGTGACTTTAAAGCCGTCGCCGCTTGGTCTTGTTGTTTCTCAGCCTCCGTGTGTCTGTGTGGTCATCGTCTACTCTAACTCCTCCCCACTTCCTGGTTCATCCAAAAACTAGCGCTCCTTGTGCCGTCACAGCCTCCACAGGACGTGCCAGGTCGGCCCAGGTCTCCCTCAACAGGCCACGCCCCCTTAATTGTGCACAATTACAAACCACAGTAGAATAACGATCCACAGCTGTACCGGGCTTTAAACCTCTTTAATTCTACGCTAAACGTGGCCATTTTAACATGGGAGTCGATGGGGACTGACGCAATTTTGGAGTCCGCCTCAAGTGGCCATCCTGTGAACTGCAAGAGGTTGCTGCTGGGTGACTGTATGAGAGGAGCACCGCTGCCTCGTTCCATCTTCTCACATAACTGGTGGAGGGATGGATTTGTGGCTCCCTTGGGTTTTTGGTGGGTCGTCCGCTGTGATCAAAGATTAAAGGTCAATGAAGTTCAACCTCAGCGGTGAAGTAGTGACTTCATATGAGGCCTGGGAGCTGTGTTGGTGTCTTTATTAGAGGTGTGGTCACAGGTTTTAAAGCTGCTGTTGCTCCGAATTAGATTAGATTCGAGCTTAACACCACAAAGTGTCACCAGCGTCAGGAGTCGCTCTCATTAATCATCAGCTCTTTGTGTTAGTGTTGTTAACAAGCTCTGCTCTCCACTCTTTCCTCTCCTGCTGCGAAGGGTAACAGTCAAAGGGGAAGGAGAAGAACCTGTCCGTCAAACTGTGGGAGGAGCTCTCTCTTATCATCTAGACCAGGGGTGTCAAACCTGGGGCCCGCGGGCCAGAACCAGCCCGCAAGAGGGTCCGGAGCTATCGATTCATCTGATATGCGCTTACCATGCCGGGACACTAGAGGGAGCTCGGAATTGGTGTCCAACAGTTTAGTCGCGTAATTTCACTTTGCTCTGCTGAAGACCGAAGAGCAGGATACAGGATGTCTCTCGCTCTCTCTCTCACACACACACACGGGGGTGTGTGTGTGTGTGTGTGTGTGTGTGTGTGTGTGTGTTCTCTATCCTGATGTGACCCTGGCACATGCATTATTCATACCCCGGCCGGCAAACCTCCTGCTCACTTCCCCTTCTTTTATATCCCTCACCTTGCTTCCTCCTCCTCTTCTCCTCATCCCTTTGTTCTCTCCTCCACTGGCCCCTCCCCTCGCCTCGCCTCCCCTCCCCTCCCCTTCGCCCGGCCCCTCCCCGCCCCTCCCCTCCCCTCCCCTCCCCTCCCCTCGCCTCCTCTGAGCCCGGTTCTGCCTTGGACACGTCATGACCTTAGTCTGTTTAATGCTTCACTCCCTCTCTCCCTCTCCTGTCTCCCACCTCTGCCACGGAGCCGTCGTCGATGCTGTGCCATGTCCTCTCCCCCCCCCCCCCCCCTCTCCCTCCCTCCCTCTCTCTCCCTCCCTCCCCCTCTCTCTCTCCCTCCCTCCCTCCCTCTCTCTCTCTGTGCTCTCATTCTTTTTCCCATCACCCTCTCTTCCTCCCTCATTTCCTCTTTCCACCCTCATTCTGACCATGAACCTCCGACTTTCTCTGCCGGATAAACTTTTTATGTCGTGGACATAAAGCTGCTTGTCCTCGCCGGGCTCTGACTTTATTTTATACATATATTGTCAGGACTTGATCGAATCCTGGAGATGAGGCCCCGCTGTTTCCTTTGAGCTGCTCATGGGTTTGTGCAGTGCAGGGAATCACTCTACTGACTTCATACATCCACAGCAGCTCTGATGCCCATTCATTATAATGTTCGAAAGTATGTCGAACAGTAAGAATTTGAAAACTTTACCCATGAAAAACATAATTATTCTGAAAAGGAATATGTAATTAATTATTGTGAGTATTTCATTAACCTCACATAAGGTATCTATACACGAGGCACTTATGATCCATACTTATAAAACACTCCTTCATGATTTAATTAATGTTATTCACAAGGTTTATCATTTCCAGTTATGTTTTAAAGCCTATTTCCTCGTGTGTCTGGCTGGATTTTACTTCCTGCCTTTGCCCCGCCCCCTCGATTACCTCCATCTGTGTCCTTAGGCTCCTGTGTAATTATCCCTCCCCTGTGTTTTCCATGGGCTTGGTCATTGTTTACATATGGATGCTCCTCCCACTTTTCTTTTACCTCGCCCTCCTCCGCACAGATGGTTCACAGTCAGATTTGTTTGATCACATTTGATCATGTTTTTGTAATTATCATTTTAATCATCACTTCAGATGCTTACGTCACCTCCTTTAACTCAATTCTTTTCTCCTCTGCTCTCACTATTTTCTGTCGAATCTCTTTGTCTGTTAACTCTTTGCTCACACACACACACACACACACACACACACACACACACACACACACACACTTTGTACTTTATATAAAGTCCTAGTCATGCATATGCACAGACACGTGTGGCGCTGAGTGATGAGACGCATTAAAGTGTTCTGGGGGTTTATTTGACGCAGTAAAGCCTCCCCCCATGTATCATGCATGGAGATAATGGATGAGGAATAATCAGCTGCCACAGTCGCGCCGCAGAAACACACATAACACATAGCATCCATGGGACTATTAGCTCTGTTCTGCTCTGGACGGAAGCAGGTGCGCACACACACACACACACACACATACACACACATACATGTTTCGCTCTGTCTCCTTGTCTGCATCCGTCTGACTTTAATTCCTCCGCCTTCGCTCGCCGAGTGTTCTCATTTCTCATCTGTCTTCATCTGCGCGTCTCGCTTAGTCCTCATCATCTCACAAACTGTGTTTGTGCGTGTGGGCGCCTTTGTGCTCATCCATTGTGTTGCAGAGCAGGTATACAACTCTGTGAACCTAAATGTGTGTGTGTGTGTGTGTGTGTGTGTGTGTGAGTCTCTCTCTCCATCTGTTTGTTCCCTGCATTACAAAGTCTGCGGCGCTAATGAGTTGTGTATTGATGGTACTTCATCACTGCCAAGCAGCCATCTAATTGACCGATCTCTGCATGTGCGCGTGCCCGTGTGCCGGCGTGCCCGTGTGCCGGCGTGCCGACGTGCCCATGCGCCTGTGTGCCGGCGTGCCCGTGTGCCGGCGTGCCCGTGTGCCGGCGTGCCCATGCGCCCGTGTGCCCGTGCGCCCGTGCGTCACTTCTACATTCATTCATGGCTTTCGGGAAGTTATTTTACCCGCAGCCCATAAATAATATCATATTTACATGTCACGTGATTCTTCACCGTGTGCCGCCGCCGTCGCCGCCGCCGCTCGCCATATTCATAGGCCGCAGTGTAAAGATAGACAAGCAAGGTCGTCACATGGACACCGGAGACAAAGGTGCAGTGTGTAAGATTTAAATCATTTGAATCTGTAAAGGCAGAGATATTGAATATTTAATGTTGGCTTGTCTTCATGGATCATTTGAGTGTTTCGGTTTCATGTGAGTCAGCCCTGTTCAGCCCCGCTCCATGGGGGCGGCCATGTTGTATCACTTTCCTAATATTGGTGAAGACGGCTCCCGCGGTCCTGCTTTTGCAAATATTTCGGACTTGGATTCCAAGGGAGCGACATATATATTTCATCCCTGACCTTCAGCTTCACGCACTCGGTGCTGACGTGTCTCCACCCTGCATCATCGTCATGGTGACTCATCATTCCCTTAAACGCCCCTTAACCTCGTCGCCGTAACAACAGATCTAACAATAACTGTCGCAGCTCTTGCGTATCATCCTCCAGTCTGCGCGCGCTCTGCCGAACTCACACTCGTCTCCGTGACAAACTATTGGACGGCAAGCTGTGAGCGCACGCTGTGGTATGAGGTGTTCTTGTGGAGGTGGCAGGGATTCGACCTAAGCCGACACGGAGTCCGCTGTCACATCCAACGCGCTGTCACTCCAACGCGTGCGTAAGGCTGTAATTTCACAATAGCAGCTTAACGAGCCGAGAGGTAAATTGACCTAAATAAGTGTGAGTGGCTCGCAGGCGTCTGAATCTGAAATGTGACAACGTGCGCATTCATTTCACATTAAATTACACACGAGCTCCACGAAGAGCTCACGCAAACACTGTTTGGGCCGCACATGCGATCCAGCCCCTCACTCACTCCTTAAATGCTCTTTGTCTTTTCAGCGTTTGACTCGTCGTTAGCCAGAAGCTCAGTTCAGTTCCATATCGTTCACGCTGAGCAGATTCTATATCTCAGGCTTGTCAGCTTCAGCCCACTCCACCTGACAGCAGGACGCTGTTACAATTATAAGCAAGAGACATCAAGTACTTAATGGGAGGCGAAGGCTGGATGGAAATGCAAAGTGGATTCTAAATATTGCACTTTAGCTGCACCGGAGCACGGGGTTGCACAAGCTTTTCTGCCCTTTCAACCATTCTTTTTTATTTCCATAGATTACTGGAATGAGCGCTGTTGAAACTGTTGAGACAGTGAGTTTACAGTATATGCCAGGGTGCCCGGGAGTCTCCAACCGGTGGTTGGGTTGTTCTGGCAGACATGGAACTGCACGGTTTAACAAAGTCAGCACACTGTCAAGACTGTGTCAGAGTTTCACATCATCTTTATGTTTTCATACATCAAACTCCAGAGCTCAGGCCCAGCTCCCTCACCATTCCCTCACCGGCACAACGTTACAGTCCCCGAATTCAGATACATTTTGGGTTCCGACATAAAACTCCACTGCAGGTCCCTATGTATTGACTCTAAACATCACAATCCCTATTTTCAAAAAGCAGGTCACAGATATTTGTACTGTGTATCTGGTGCAGATCCTGTTTGTAAGTTTCACCTCTTGTCCTGTGCTTATGCTTTGGTGCTACTTCAGCATGAGTCCTAGTTTCCAAATGGTTGTACAACATACTGACACCTTCTGTGTGTGTGTGTGTGGAAATATTGTGCTCATCCTACCTGGTTCATTATGTTTGTGTTACATGTCAGATGTATTTTTTTGCACTAAAACAAAGATAAAACCTCGGAGTTGTTGTTGTTTATAGGTCAACCCAGGTTCACTGGTTTTCAAAGTAAAAGCTTGAGATGACTTTTTGCTGCCACGAAAGTAGCTCTGTGTTTTGATCTGTGGGGAATGTGCCAGACAGGAAGTCGCTCAATAACCGTTATAAAGATCCACACCTGTGCTGCGTGTCCACACACAGCAGCTTTGAATACAAATACGCAGTGAGTCAGCGTGATGCCCGCACATTCATCTCAGTCAGCGCCGCGTATGACTCCAATAAACACCGTTCAATTAAGCAATAAAGCACCTTGATTATAAAACTTTCCCTCGATGGACAAACTCCCAATATAGAAAAGGGTGAGGACTGATCTGTGCCGCTCTCTGTCGCAGGCATCGCTCTGGAGAAGGTGTTCGACTACAGCGAGTACTGGGAGGTGGCCAGGGGCCTGTACGCCCCCTTCGACTGCACCGCCACCATGAAGTCCGGCAACGCCGACGTGTACGAGAACGAGATCCCGGGGGGACAGTACACCAACCTGCATTTCCAGGTGCGCTGTTTGTGAGACTTTGTTATGGCAAGGAGAGACAACTTCACCTGTCAGCAACAGCTGTTATGCTAGGTTAGCGCCCATGTTTACATAATCCCATCCAAAAGTAGTTTGCAGCCATTGAGACAAATATGAGAGCGAAGCTACAATATGTGGAGATGGAATTGAAGAGTTTTCAACATCTTGCCCTGTGGTCTCAACTTATGTAAATAAAATATAATATGATGTGATATTCTGGGGAATATTCCACTTCAAAAACACTAAGATAGTCGATTGGTGAAATGCGTCTGATGTTTAATCTTCAGAAACTAAACACGCAAGAAATGCGGCCCATTAAAATGTCGTTCAGACAGTTTATTTCTTGAATTCCTCACGGCCGATTGGCCTCAAACAACAATTTGCAGTGTCGACACTATTCACGGTCACTCTCTAAACGATCACGCACCATTCAAACACCCGAATCCACAGCGCCGCATCCCGGTGGGGGCGCGTTTACACCAACAAGACGTTAAAAGCGAAGTATAACACGTGGGATGCAGCGAGTCCGCCCCTTGAAACAGGGATTATTGAGAAGCGCCTCTCCTCTGTGTTCACTCCCAGCGATGCTGGTTCCACTGTCTGATTGCAGGCTCACAGTATGGGACTGGGGAATAAATTCAAGGAGGTGAAGAAGGCCTACACCGAAGCCAACAAACTACTGGGGGACCTCATTAAGGTAAGACATCACAGAGCGCTCTTCATTCATCACCAGTGTCGCCCGTGTGCCAACTGCACAACATACAAGCAGGGGCGGTGGTGGAGTCACGTGCCAGGCCCTGATTGGACGCTCCGACATGTACTGAGGAGCGCAGAGTCCTCGTTCCTACGTGTCAGGCGAGCGCACATCAAATCGGGTTTCTTGAAAGAGGACGAGTGCGCTATATAGCAGGAGGGTTTCATGGGACTTCGGCGGCCGCGGGCAAAACCCAACTCAACCTTCTCTCCTGGAAACACGCGGCGTTCCCACTTCAACCGCGCTGGAATCCAGATGTTGTAGTCGTGCGTTTCCCCTTAATTCTCCGGCATATTCTACTTTGTGTCATCGCCGGTCAACCAAATATATGAATAGCCTAAAATTCCCAAAGTCAAAGTTGTTGCAGTGCAACGCTTAAGACCAGTTTTGTCAATTAAGCTTGGTAATTGAATTTGCGTCAACAAAAAAAAATTCCATCACAATTTTCCGTTAATGGCTTTTCATCCCTTTTCTTACAATAAGGCTCCATAGCTATGTCATTATATAGTATTTATTTAAATGTATGCTTCATTTCTAAATGTACATATTTTAAGTCAAACAAACAAACATCATGACTGTAAACACTGGCTTGTCTTCAGTGGTAGCTCCACCTAGTGTTCAAACTAAGAAGTAGAACCTGTGGGCCATGTTCCATTCGACAGTTTTAGAATTTGCTGCAGTAAGAAATCCTCGTTTTGAGCGTCTATGCCAACGTCTCAGTTTGAGCGGGAAAAATCAAACCTCACTGTCATCGCGCGATCTGCAGGAAACCGAGCGTTGGCATGACTCAGCTGCACCGTGGCTCCTCCCACCGCGCCGTGTCTGCAGGCCTCGTCCCCTCTCTCTCTCTCTCTCTCTCTCTCTCTCTCTCTCT
>JAFBJT010107412.1:90565-128257 GCA_016785325.1 Chascanopsetta lugubris | reverse complement strand
TTGGTGTGGCTGAATGACAAAACACACCATTTCCATTTAAGATGACAATTTAACTAAAGAGGTGTAGGTATAAATAATTGTACTAAACTAAAAGTCCCAAGAAAGGATGAGCACAGGTGATTCTTGTCAGATTAAAGAAGGCCCTGAGGACACCAGGACCCCCTGACATGATTACAAACACCTCTGTGGTCTGTGAAATGACGCTTTGACAGTTCTGAATATCCCCTGTTTCATCCTTCTTTTTAAAACACAGGGGAACAATTATCAATGAAATTCTATACATGTTTAGTTGTTCAATTGTGGACTGCTGTTAAACAACACTTGGTGCATCATGACAGCCTCCACAAAGAGGGCCTGCTCATCTCGTACATATAGTGGTCTCATTCAAGGGTTATAAAAACCACAAATTGGTGAATGCAGGTTACATTAAGTCCTAAGACGTCAGCGTAGGTATTTTATATTCCTCTTTCTCCTAAATTAAAAAAAAAAAAAAATTAACATAGATTTTACACACTGGACATTTAAAATAACAAAAATTAATTAAAAAAAATCTCACAGCTTTAGAAACTAGCAGAGCAGTGTAACATCCAAAATGACACTCCTCTCATAGGCTTCAGCTATAATTGAAACTCAGAAGGTGTCCAGTTTGTCCATTCCAAGCCACTGTAAAAAACATGGTGGTCTCCTTAGAGAGGATCCAAAACAATGATTCATACATTCAGGAGATTACACAATCATGAAACATCTGCCGAATACATTTATATTCAATGTTTTGCATTAGAAATGGAGGAAATGTTCCTAATCCTGAGACAGAGGGAATCCAATGGTGCTGGATTTGGTGACATCTAGTGGTGAAGTTGCACATTACAAATAAATACCCCCCCCCCCACCTCACCATTCCCATCTATGCATTCAAATGTGTCATTTACCTTATGTCTGTTGTTATGATACCCCATGCAACATTTGCATTGTAAGTAAATTGTACTCAATTTAAAGTATGACAGTTCCTTTTGACATGATAGCAGATAAACACAGATACACACCCAAACACAAGGCTCTCAGATAAAATGATCTGGCTCAATCGTGAGAGCTCTACTAACGCATTCAAACATGAGACCAACGGATTTTATTTTCAGGTATTTATTGGAAATAGTTCAAGACGTCACAGCCCTAATCCTTTTATTTACTTGATAGCTGCCAGTCTGAAATAAGGCTGCGCCATGTGCAACATTTGTCAACTCACTGCTGACTGAGGGGGAAGACGCTTGTTGGAGTTGAATGTTTCATAACTCGGACTCCCCTGCATCTACCCAGAAATGAGCATGGACCTAAAAGTAGTTTAAGGGGAACTTTGAAATACTGTATGTGCTTCATATTACTGTTTACTCTGCAGTACTTCAAAAATACAAAAAACTGATCAGGTACCTATTGTTGATTTGGAATGACCTGATGATCAGGAAAAGTGCAACCAAAATGGAAACATTGAATAATTGAATAATATGTCACATATTGTTCCTGAGATTTAATTTAGAATACATACAAATATATAAACACTAATAAAATGCCAATAAAGAATTAAAATCCCTTCCTCTGAGACGGTGAGATCAGCCGTGGGGCAACATGATTGACAGATTTAGTCTGCTCTGCATTTCAGTTCACCGGGTCAGCTCCGCATGCAATCTAAAGGAGGAAGCAGGAAGTGAGTCTCCGCTGCTCTGGCTGGTGGCGGGGTCAGAGGTCACAGACAGACTCAGTGGTCAGCATTTTGTAAACATATTCACACAGTCGCAGAGCCCTTATCAAAACAGGCCGACGGACAGGAAACCTTTCCCTTTCAAAAACAAGAGGAGTTGCACGCAACATGCGGTGACCCCTGCCAGTTTCCAACAGCACAGATCAGTGTCTCAGATAATGCCCATGAGCCCCTGACGAATTGAACATGGGTTCGGTCATGATTTATTTCTACAGTGAGATTGTATTCTGTCACGCTCCGTGCAGAGGAATGACAAATTTACATCCGAACGGCGACATGTAGTGGATTCCGACTTCCTGGAACACCAGCTTCGGAATGCCAATGTCGCAAAGGTAGACCCTGCTCTCCGTGTCGGGTAAGGAAAGAGGAAGCCCTAAAGAGAGAGTCCACTTGGCCTCCACGGTTTGATGGAGGCTGACCGGAGGGTCGATGCTGAGGACCGGAGCACGGTTTTGATTGGCCCAGTCGGACACTGACTGGTACCAGGCCTGTTGTCTTAGCAGCGAATTCCCATGACTGTCCAGGCAGTTGATGAGCAGGTCGACTGGGCTCGAAGGGAGGTCTGAGAGGCAGAGATGAGAAAAATGGATGCAGTGTTTAAAAAGCTGCCTCATAACAAAATGAAAGAATAGTTTTTTTTTTACTATCAATCTATAAGATCAATATTTTAAAAGTGCAAATCTTGGTTATTTTTGTCACTTCTAAAAATATTACAAAACAATTACATAGTGATATTTTCATGAATTTATAATCACCTAAATGTATTATTTTCTTCCTTGACCCTTAATGAGCCCAACGTTGTATATTTACAACATTGCATTTAAAGTAGTAAAAGTGGATGCACTAAATATCTCTTGAGTTTTAAAGACAACTGAAGTCCATCATAGGTTCTCTTGCATGTTCAGAAGGGTGAGGTGATGGATGCAACGGGCAACTTCACCACTAGATGTCACCAAATCTTACACACTGCACCTTTAAAACAATTCACAAATTATTACAGGGTGAAGCAAGAGCAATACAACCACTATGCAAATACCAAGTCAGTGATGTAAAGGTATGAATATGAGCCAAGTTCTCTTATGTGCCCTTGATACACCTCCAGATTCTGCCAAGACGTTACAGGCATGTTTCCAAGATGTCAGTCAGTCACTCCACTAGAGGGCGACATTTCTCTGTGCTGGTCGGCTCCTACGTGACCATGCCTTCACAGGTTCTTCACACTTTGATCATTCCATAGGTGTTTGCAATTACATTCCACTTCTAATAGTTGGTGTGTTGTACCTTTAACACTGGCCACTTGCTTGCCGCTGGTCCTGCTGTAGAGGCCGACCTCACTTATCACCGACTCCTCCATCTTGACATATTTGGGCAGGAAGAGCACGACCTCCACTCCGTGGTTGGCCAAGTGTCTGGCGCAGCTGATGCCCTGGGCTCCCTGCAGGTGGGGCCCACACAGGAGAACCACAGTGGGCCGCTGGTGGACGTTCTTCGGGGTGAGTCTGGGGACATAGCGAGGGACGACACAGACGGAGAACAATAACAAATGCATTAACTCCGGCTATATCAGAAGCAGATGATGAAGACAGGCGATTGTGTATAGCTCTGGTTTACTGAGAAACAACAAGCGACATGAGGGTTTAGAGAGACTAGGTCCTTTAAGGGGAATCTGTGCGCACTGCCAACTCCCACCATGATTTGATCGCTGTACATGTGTGGATCAAACACAAGAGCTGCCAAAAGAGCAGTCCAACTCAAATACATCATCTATGTCTAATCTACACTACATTGGATAAATAAAACGTTTCTATAAAAAGAATTTGGACAATCATTGGCAAATACTAATATAGGTAACATTATCAACACTGAATGTAGCCATAGCAAATCCGTTTTTCTTTGTATTCTGGGATTTGCCCAGATACATAAAACCAACAAACAGTATTTATTGTAAAAAAACTAATAAGTCTTTGCTATCTATGCTTTTTATTGTAGGATAAATACACGGAGCAAAACAAAAACATAAGGTACAATAGAACAATAAAAGTTAAGGAAATTTATAGAAACCAAACTTTATGATAAAACACAGAACATTTTCATTAAAAACCTCAGTATAATTTCAAATTCAGAATACATTTAAAAAAGAATGTGAATTCCCAAACTAATCCAAAACATATCCTCTGTTACAGATGTGAAAGAATGTTGTTGCCGCTCAAAATTATTTTGTATCATAAATGTCTGTTTTATGGCCTGAGTTATGACTCTGTGTTGGATTTGAAACACAAAGAGGCATGAGAGAGGTTAGTGCAGAGAAAAAAAACGTCTGTTTAACAATAAAAACAGTTGATATATGGAGGATTGAATAGGAATAGGCGGCGTTCAGACTGATCTGAATAGACATCTGACGTCTGACTGTTACGCTATTGTCTGAACCAGTTTCCATGCAGACTACTGCTGTTACCACCGGGGTCAGTTAGGGATCGTACTAATCTCCTTGAGGTTTTTTTTTTTTTTCACCTTAGAATTATTATTTAAATAATCATCTTAACACATGCACCGGTAACTTTTCTGTTAAAGCTGCATTTGTACTTTGCACAAGCTCATAAACCACGCTTCCTAACGTATTCGTAATCACAGTTTTAACACAACGCATGTAAACAAGACTTCTCTGGACGCCTGATCTGAGGATTTAGTATCTATAGACTTAACAGAGGGAATAAAAATAGACGAACACCACTACCAGTGTGTGTGATCCTAGAATTACAACACAAAGTTAAACTCGATCTGAACTCCTGGTGGTTCCAGGGTACATTTGAGACTAATAAGTATTACAGTGGTAAACCGGAGAAAAGGGGACGTGAGGAAAACAAACCAGTTTTGTTATATGAGCCCCTGCACTCAGGCTCTTTGATGTTAAATTGAGACTCCGCCACTCGGAAAACTAGCAGGTCAACAACACCACAGGTAACAGGGGAGTCGTCAATTTGCGAGGATGTTCTCTACTTGACCGCTCGCACTCCTACCTCCTTATGAAAATAAACCCTGAGGAGGTCAAGGTTTACATCACTCAACACATGTAGAAACATGGTAGTAAAAAGGAGATTGCCATGGAAACAGGAAAACATTGCACGTCAACAATACGTTGGAGGGGCCAGCTCTTCTGATTGTATAACCACTGAGAGCGGGATGTTTGGCACACTGATGTACATTTTTCTTATTTGTATCATCACACTAATAACAGTGGCTCTGCTGCTCTATTGTATATAATGTGACACATCACTTGTCTAAGCGAGTGAGTCATTTGATTTGGTTACATACTTACCAACCATGGTTTCACAACAACATCGTATTGGGGCCTGGTGTATTGATTAATAACTAGATTAAAAGAATGATACAAAATTAAAGGAAAGAAGGTGATAAATTCATAAGAATTAAGTTGTGAAGTTATGAGAATCAAAATTGTTAGTGGATAAGATTAAATTAAGAGAATAAAGCTGTGTGATGATAGGAAAAAATAGTGAAAAAATAATAAAAGCTGTGATATCAGGAGAGTATTTAAAAAAGTAATACATAAAGTAAAAATATAAAGTAAAACAAAAAATAAATAAAATAAAATGTATTATACAATAATCACCCATAAATACAATTTCCACACAGAAAATCTGGACATGACAAAATTTACCTCATAAATTGACAATTAAATTATAATATTATCATAGAGAAAAAAATGTAGCATAGAATATATAAAAAATAAAAAAGGAAAGCATTTTATAAGGGTAAAAATAATACATAATAATATCATGAAAATCAAGAAACGTACATAAAAGCATTCAGTGCATTTTACAATAAATAGGAGAAACAACAAGAAATGTTGTTGTACTACATTATTCTCAAACCGTTATTGAAACACTCGATCAAACTGACCTGTTTGGTCCACCCAGTAAGGTGAGAGCCATCTGACTGGAGCAGACGCCGATCATCTCCAGCCTTCGCTCCAGAGTGAGGCCCCATTGCTCTGCAGCTGCTAACAGACGCTGATGGAGCTCATAGGTCACAGTGGGAACGACCAGGCCCGAGTCTGCAGGAGAAGCACGAGATAACACTTTGGTAAAGGATGAGTGCTATGGATCACTTTCCTCAAACCTTGATCTGTGATGGGTGACATGCTTCACCGTAACGCCGTTGTGATGTTTTGATGTCATCCTTTACCAATTCATCACCTCCATCACCAGAGACAGTACAGCCATTTGTTTGTGGTCAATTTTGTATTTTTGTGTTAACGCTGTCATCTTGTGTATTTTGGTATCTTTTCTGAAAGCATGCCAGTCTTCGCGGACGTCTCTCGACAGTTTTGTCCTGTGTCAAGCACCCTGGAGGGCCCTTGACGGGTTAATGACAGTGAAACGTCCTGATAACATGACACGGAAACTGGGATTACAAATGGAACCTATAGATTCTGATGCTTTCCTGACTTTGCCACTAGTAAAACCATTACTCATTCATTCACTCATTTAGGTCACGTCACTGTAAGTCTTAATTATTATTTATTTTGAGGATCCCACTAATATTCCAAACAATAATTTATTGGTGTATTTGAGATTGTTTTAAATCCAATGATCAAAATAGTTGGCAACCTAATGGGTCATCAGAAATGAGGTCTGTTGGGATAATAAATGCACTATGCCGAATAAAAAATAATATTTTTACACATTTTTTGGTAGCAAATACAGTCTCTGTTTTAAATTGCAATTTCTTTCCTGTTTAAATATATATATATATATATATATATATAAAACTAATCTACAAATGATCAACATATGAATAAATTAGCTGCTGCCATATTTCAATTCTAAATACGTTCTCGAATAAATATTTACAATTCGAGCGTGTCAATCATGGGGATCCGAAATGTAACTAAATTTCAACAGGTCATGTTTACATTCTACACTCTGAAAGGAAGAGGAGCCCTGTGTAGGAAATGTATGGAAAAGGTTGGAATAACAAACACAAACGGATACATATCCTTCTCAGAAGAAGTAATTGTGCCTAAATTGTAATACATCTTCACCGGTGCACCTTGGAACACAATAGCAGGACCAGGGAGTCAAACCCAGAAACCTGACCTCTACGATCAGGACAAATGTTGGTCTCCAGATAAACACGCTCCCAGGTTCTCAGGGACTGGAGGTTGAGTGGAAGTAACACAGATCCTCATACGAGGAGCCCATTCCTCTGGGAAAAGCCCTTCTTCCTCCTCATGACCCGATCCTGTTCCCATCATGGAAGATTCTCTGTTTCCCCTCCTGTTTGTCACTGCTGTCTGCTGCAACAAAGGGACGATTGGCAGCCTTTACAAAACATGACGAACATGAGGCAGAGAGACTGAGACGCCTATTCCCCACCGGGGGCCCGGGTTCACACGCACCATCACATGCCTTTTTGACCAATCTCCAACCCCTCGCTCTGGGACAGGGCTGCACAGGGGTGGACCCCCCACACTACTGGCTCCTGTCTCAGTCAAAACACGCAGCAGGTTAGCGTGAGAGGGAAAAGGGGACGAACATCATATACATACAAACACCTGGACCTGTATCCCAACGGCTGGTGGTGAGAGATTGGGGAGGACTAAACATGAGGGAGGCATGGAGGTGAGCGGGACAAACAATGGACTCAGATTCAGATCATTAAATGTTGACATCCCAGCCAGTCAGTTACACAGGTAAAATGCTATTCAGCCAAACAACAACATCCCTATATTTGCATCCACACCATGTCACCCGACCTATTTTCAGCTGGAGCATTTCAAGGGTGAGGGATGAAAGGCGAAGGAGCCACGTTCTGCTCGGAAGATCGAATTACCAAGCATCTGATTGGGGGCTGATATTGATGGGTGGTTTGACAGGCCCACCTCCATTTCCGGTGCAGAAGGATGAAGCCAATAGGGAAGTGGAAAAACGTGCAGTTCATAGGGTGGCCACTTGAGGCTGGCTTCAAGAGCGAGTCAATCCCCCACAGCCTTCCATGTTAACAGGTTCAACTTTAGAGGTGAATGAAACCTGTTTCAATCCTGGTACAGACTGCAGTCTAGTCGCATTTCTTCACGTGACAACGTACAGGGGGTGAATTTCTGATTTTCCTTTTTTTTTTTTTTTTTTAAATAGTGCATAATTAAGGGCGTGGCCTCTTGGTTGACACCTGGGCCGACCTGGCCACCCACACCTCTGTGTGCGTATGTGTTCCGCTCCTTTTCCCATTTTTGGATGAACCAGGAAGTAGAAGGAATTGGGTATCGGCAAAATGGTGACAAGTGACTCGCCCACAACTTGCTTCAAAAGCACTGTGATGTCACGGATGCTACGTCCATCTTCATATAGTCTATAAGGAGAGCCAATGGTCGCCTTCAATTAGTATCAAATGTCAAGGAAGGTTTGATTTGTCAATTCTGGGCCTCCATGGAGAGGAACTGCTCCCAGTATAAAATCTTGAAAATTAAGTGTTGAGACTTGGACAATGATGACAACAACCCGATGCTTATATATTCATAAAAACATTGGTACAAGTAGTTCATAATACATTTCGGCAAACTGACATTGACCTAATTTCACTTATCTCTTACACAACTGGACATGTAAAGCCTGTTTGGAGGATGTTGTTTACAGGTAAGATATAATTTAGAATAGGGACCTGTGTATTGGATGCCTTTGATCCCAGATCTACTCTCACGCACTGTATTTCCCCTCATTTTCCAAACGGCAGATTCTTCTTCAAATACATGGAAAAATGTCTAAATCCTTTTGTTTTGAATGTGTTCTGTCATGTCGAGCCACCTCCCCCTTGTCAAAACTGCTCTTTTAAAAATTATTATTGCATTACATCATGACAATTCCACCTATTTATAGCTATACATACTGAGGTGTGAGGAAACCCATAAAGAGCCATGTGCTAATCTCTTGGCTTGTCTATTTGCCTGTGGCACATTAGAGGGGTAATGAAAGTCAAGCTGGGTTTCTGTGTGGCTCAGGATCCCTTTGATAAAGCAAGCTGCTGGGAGGCCGTTAAGTCCTTAATGGCCTCCTACAGATCTCCGACCTGGTAGCTGAGAACTTGGTGGCCTCGCTGGCATGCACATGACGGACACACGCTCATGCTAACTCACGGCTCGTCCTGCCTCACACTCATGACACCGGCACTGTGCGAACGTGTGTACACCCACAACTTTTTATGATGATGGCATTCAACACCGACAGAGTCTCTCTCACACTCACACGCACACACGCACACGCACACACACACACACACCAGCGCTTTGCACCCAGGATAATTACACATTAACACAGAGGCATATGCCGTGCCTTTCTGAAATTCTGGCTTATCTTTAGTTTGGCCCGGCTCCCCTCCCATTATTCTTTTATTGATACCGTACAAAGAACTGCTAATATGTTGCAGTGGGCAACAGGAGGCTGGAACATGCCAATCCTCACATGAGCGATAAGCACGGCAGAGTTAACTGCCTCCTGTCATGCAAACGGCTGCCTGGAGTGCCTCTCTCAGAGGAAGTAGGAGTTGCACCAGTATGCACTAATTGCTTTTCAAGCATCCCACCAGGTGCACTTCTTAATAACTCTCTTAGTTGCCGCTACGAAGACGAACCACTCCGCACGCACGCACGCACACCATCTCCTCCTCCCTCGCAATCTCACACATGCAATGATTTATGCTCACACACACACACCCTCTTTCGATGTGGTGTGAAAACAAACTCCAGAGTCAACTAACTAAGCTGGGTAGCTATGAGTATGCGGCCGCACTAAAATAAACTGAGCTGGAAGCAATCCTTCAAGCATGACAAGGAAACCGATGGGACTGAAAGCAATACACACCGGCTGGATGTGGGCCATGTGTGACTTAAGGCTTGCGCCAGAGTCGGCAGTACTGAGACGAGACGCTTCCATTCCTCTCTGCTCCACCGCAAGAGCTGCGGAGGGAGAGAGATGTGCCGCCGGTTCACTGGGGCAGAATAATTGAACTTAATGCTGTGACCTGTCAGATTGCAGAGTTAGTAATAGGTGGTAAGCTCATTGTTGTGGCTCACTGCTAAATTCACTTATCAATCAAAGTGGTGAAATTATTCTTGCATCTCTGCAGGAGGAACCATGCTCACTCTGCTGGTGAGGGTTCATGCAAACCATACAATATAAATGACAAGTGACTCTGATCAAACACTATTTCATATGTATACACCAAAAATATTGCAGATAACTTTTACTGCCTAATTCACATTTGACAAACTTGTGGCCTGCGGGCCAAATGTGGCCTGCAAGATCATTTTATTTGGCCCGTGAAAGATTACATACATACATTGCCCATGGACATGCCACTTTTTATGTGTAATATATATTCTATGTGTTTACAGGTGTAACATGTATGGAACTGCATAACCATATATTTGTAATTTAAATGAAAAACTGAGTCATAAATACTAATCAAATATAAGGACAGTTATTTTGCAATATGTAGGTAGTAATTGCATTTAGTCCCACAAATAAAACTGGCGCCTTGAGAGTGACCATAATGCAGATGTGGAAATGAGTTTGACACCCCTGCCCTAATTGATCACAAATAGAAATTTTATGTCATGAAATCTGAACTGAAACAAGTAAGAATTGCTGTGGTTCTTCTACATAAGTGACTTTCTTTGTGATAACCAATCCCCCATAATGTAAAATTGCATCCAGTATCAAATGAAGATCTGAGGATCAAAAAGACTAAATTGCAACTTGAACTTAAAATCCATCACTTCCCCTGAAGTCCTCTTATGATGAGCCACGTTCTTTCTAAAGTTTGCATTCTCCAAAGCAATTCAGAATAAATAAATGAAAGGAAAGTTGGAAAAGCCACTGACAGTTGGCGTGTCAGCAATCTGTGCTGTGGCCCGGCTTGTTAGCGTAGAAGACTACACAGCTGGAGTCAATCTCACTGCAGAGGAGTGAGACAATAGCAGAACTAAACTTACACAGGCTGCATCCTATACAATAAACAATGCTCTATAGAAACGGGACTGTCAAACTATCCATATGCCTGTGCGTTATGGCAACCCGAACATCCAGTCTTGGCACTTTGTTTTCATTACTGTATTCTTGTGTGGTGGATTTATCTGTTTACTGGCAAAGATTCCAGGTCAAGAGTGCTGTGGTTAGTTCCTGTTTCGGAGGTGCTGTTTATGTAAGGCTGTGCAGCGGCATGCTAATTACAGAGTGCAGAGGATGGGGATTATGATGACAGCCCTGGGAAGCAGATCTGCCTGCATGGAAAGAAAAGGGGGCTCTGCTCGGTTGCTGTCTTCTGGTTGGTGGACTGCTTCCGCTGCCGAGCAACACTGTTTCACAGCAAGGATGTAAATCCGAGAAAAGCTATTAAGCAGCAACCTGCTCATGACTAACTGTTATCCATACATCCTGTGTGTGGGAACACAAATGTTTACATCCGTTGTCAGGGATGCATTCTGGAACATTATTCTAATTTGCTTGTTAATGCATTATGCTTTGTATGACTATGTGATCACTGCTCCACCTTCGCTTATTTTCAACAAAGTATACGAATAAAGGTGTTTTTTTGTCCATTCTGAATAATGATTCGTATTATTATTATATAGTATTCAAACTAAATATTTATACTATATTCAGGTGAATATACTACATGATGATTGATCGGTGGTCAGCCTACTGGTAAAGGTTGTTGACCACTTGTTTGCGATAGAATCCAGCAGCAGTCTGCAGATCACTCTCCATGACACTGTAGTTCTCATATTTCACCTATACATACTTATACACTCCCATTACTCACCCTTTTACTTTCTCACTGTTCCAGTTCCTGGAATGAACTGATAAAAACAACATGTCATCTCTTTGACACCTTGGACTCCTTGGCCAGCCCTAGTGTGCCATTTACTTATCTTACTTTTCTCTTATATAACACTGCAAGGGAGAGCTATGGGTTACGTGCACACTCTCCATAGCAAGGTGTCATTCAACAGTTACCACCATATACCCCTCTTTACCTCTACTGAGGAGGTTGTATTTTCACCCTGTCCGTTTGTTTACATGTAAAATTACATGTAAACAACAAAATGATTTCCACAAAATCTGGTAAGGGAGAAAAACATGAAATTATGGGGGAGCCCCAATTAACAGGTATAATCCAGGAATTTCACTTATCTCATAGAGATAATAAACATTTTTCTTCATTTGAACAGTTCATAAATCTCAATAGAAATAAAAGATAAACAGAATATAGGGATGTGTTATCTATGAGTGTGAGCAGTTTGGAGCAGCTGGAATGAATTAAAGGGAACTGTTGGACCCTGGCACAGGTATGAGCTCTGCTTGGTGCTAATCGAGTTAAACCCGAGTTCTACATTACCATACAGTCTGCGACTACCTCACCTTTCTCTGGCAGCGTATCCACTGTGAACAGTGAATGTGACTTACATGCTGAGTGGCTCACAGATTCAGAATTCAAATGTAATGAACTTAATGTTTCAGCTGTTGGCAAGAGCCATTACAAAGTTAAATATAAAAAGATAGCATCTGGTCAAAGATGAATTACAGTGGAAGAATAAATGTTGTGGCCAAACACTGTCACAACACTGGTAAAGACACTTAGACCTTGTCCACATGGAGACGATAATGATCTTTTTCTTTTTCAGGAAAAAAAAGTCCAGGACGGCAGCATCGTATCAACAAATGCGTACGCAAGCGAGAAATTTGTGTGGACAGACCGAGGTAAATGTCTGTATTTTTATATAGCGCTTTATCAAGTCTTGAAGACCTCTCAAAGCGGTTTACAGTACAGTTAACATTCACCCAGTCACACAAACATTCACACTGTGACACTTATTTGTAGAACTTTGTAACTAAGAGTACATGAGACAACGTGAGGTTCAGTGTTTTGCCCAAGGACACCTCATCATATGGAAAGGGAGGAAGTGGGAATCGAACCCCAACCCCAACTCAGAGGACAGATCCGATAACCCCTCAGCCACAGCTGAGGTAGAACCTCTGCTTAGAGATACAAGATTACAAGTAATCCACCATTGTTGTTGTTGTTGTTGTTGGGTAAGTGCAAGTGGGTTAAGGGAGAGGCGTATTGATGCATATCGGTTGTAAAGACGGATATGATGCAATGCCGTCTTGAGATTTTGTCATTCTGGGACCCGGTTTTGAATAGTAGCATATTCGCAATTCATATTACGAAAACATCTTTGGCAGATTCCCCTAAACTCGTCTCCGTGTGGACAGGGCCCAAATGAGGAATGGATTTGAGTCATGTGTGTGTGTGTGTGTGTGTTTGTGTACTTGCTCTCACCAGTACAGAACTCTTTACCCCCGTGCTGTGGCACCGATATCTGTCGGTACATGATAGGCTTCCCCTCCAAAATATTCTCATCATGCCGATATGAGAGGGACTGTTTGGCCTGTGCGCTGTGATGCTGCATTCTGTTGCTGTGGCTACTGGTCCCGTCGATTTGGGAGAAGAAGGCGGCTTTATCAAACAGAGCCAAATTTCCCTCAAAGTCAAAGTCAGTGTCCAGGTCGTCGTCGGTGCCTTCTCCGAAGCACTCGGAATTCTTTGACCTCGCTGGCCCCGAGGTGTCTCTGGTCTTCACACTGTTCTTTTTTGGTGTGACCTGTGTCACCCCTCTGCTGTTCGATGGACCTGCAGGGGCTGGAGGACATAAAGGCCAGTGTCAGAGCAGCTTTAGCACAAAATGGAAGTAAACAATCATATCCTGGATTTTGAAGTTGGTTTATCAACACATATTTTAGAAGGTGCAGTGTGTAAGATTTGCTGACATCTAGAGGAGAAGTTGCATGTTGTTTTATCAAGACGGTGACGAGGACGGGCGAGCCGTGATGAACCCAGAGATCGAAAAGGACTCAAACACAGATGGACTTAAACATTTAATCATTCACATTTATAATGTATGTATTGTTTTTGAACATTCTATGTAACATCCACTGTACGTCTGTCCGTCCTGGGAGTGGATCCCTCACCTGTGACTCTCCCTAAGGTTTCTAACTTTTCTTTTTTTCCCTGTTAAAAGGGTTTTTTCCCCAAGTAGTTTTTTCCTGACCCTGAGGGTCTAAGGACAGAGGATGTTACCCAACCTGTGAAGCCCTGTGAGACAAACTGTGATTTGTAAATGCAGACGATATCAATAAAATTTGATTTGATTTGATTTGATTTGTATCACCTCACCATCACCCTTCTGAGCATGCAGGAGAACCTACTGTATGGTAGCCCTCAGTTGTCATTAAAGCTCAAAAGATGTTTAGTACGTCCACTTTTTGCTACTGTAAAAACATGGCGGCCCCCAAAGAGAGGACCCCCTCCTCATGTAACTATACATTAATGGGTTCATTTAAGGGTAATGGAAAAAACATAAAACATTTAGGCGAATATAAATTCAGGAAAATGTCAATATCTTATTGTTTTGTAATATTTTTAGAAGAAACAAAAATGACCAAAATCTTACACACTCCACCTTTAAGGAAAATGTGACTATTTGTAAAATATTAAATACACTACATAAGAAAGTTAGAAAGAGCAAAACATCAGGTGCAGGTGTAGGATTTGGAGACATCTAGAGGTGAAGTTGCATGTTGTATCCATCACCTCACCCTCACCCGTCTGAGCATGAAGGAGAAACTATGGTAGACTTCAGTTGTTATTAAAAGTCAAAAGATATTTAGTGTGTCGACTCTGGGCTAATGCAAAAACATGGCCACCCCCATAGAGAGGACCCCCTCCTCCTGTACATAAATATACATTAATGGGCTC
Source organism: Chascanopsetta lugubris (assembly GCA_016785325.1). Classification (NCBI taxonomy): domain Eukaryota; kingdom Metazoa; phylum Chordata; class Actinopteri; order Pleuronectiformes; family Bothidae; genus Chascanopsetta; species Chascanopsetta lugubris. The sequence goes on along the minus strand of JAFBJT010107412.1, from coordinate 113,670 downwards.
ATTTAAGGGTAATGGGAAAAAATAATACATCCAGGTGATAATACTAGATATATTAGAAGTGACAAAAATGACCTGAATCTTACACACTGCACCTTTAATTTATTAAACGTTTATATCCCCCGTAAGAGAATTTATATATAACCCTGAGTGGAAAATGTGACAACACGCAAAGGGTTTTATACAGGGTTCAACAATTTTATATGATACGTTCTGAGAAGCAGGGAAGAGTTCCATTAAAAATGTTTTTTCTCCAAATTCAATTACGAAGAAAATATCTCTGGTTTAGTTTGAGAAATCATAATCAAACACTGCCTGCAGCTACATAAATACAGCATCAATAATATACAGAATAAGAATGGGTATCTGAGAGAAAGTAATATAAACTCAGGGTCCAAGATGGAAAGTGGGGAAACTTTGCTCCGGGCTGCTGTGACTCTCTCAAGCCCTCAAGCCCAAAACGTATGGATTACCCAGAGATCCTGCAGTCTCTCTGCTCTACTCACATCCTAATCACCTCTGAAAGCAGCCATGAGCTGTCACACTATACATCACTGCCTTGTAAATGCTATAATCCATACACAAAAAGTTCATGCACTCAGCAGTTTCGGATTGCGGTGGGATGCTCACGACTGCTTTTATCTTCTTTAACTCTGGGCAGCTCCTCTCACCCTCAATCATCGGGTACAATATATCCCAATTGGGAACAAAACATAAGACGCCACACAAAAAAACAAGAAAAACAATGGCCGCCTCAACCCGCGCTCAGTAAAGTTTACATACATGGAAGCACAAACAAAAAAATAAAAATGAACCATGAACGAAGGAAGAAAAGAGAAAAAAAAAACCGGAAAAACCTGGCCTTCAACCCCAATCATCCTGAGCTCTCACGCTAACCAGGAGACAGAGAGGCACAGTCGCACGCTACTGTCACTGTGACAGCTAAGGTGCTTTGGACTCTCACGCTAAACAAGGGGAGGCTCAGTCTTAGAGCACTGGCATCGGGACAAAACCACCAGCCAGCTAAGAGCCCTTTTGAGAGCGATCTCAATACCACAATATGACTTAACAACCACCACAAAGGGAACGGACAGAGTTACTTTTTTCCTAGTTTCCCCTTTAACTTCATTCAGCAGGTGAACTGGTGAACTGGCACGCATTAAAGGTGCAGTGTGTACGATTTCTGTCATTTTTGTCACTTCTAAAAACATTCCAAAACAATTACATACTGACTTTTTCATCAATTTATAATCACCTAAAAGTATTACCTTTCTTCCACTACTCTTAAATGAGTAAAAGAGAGTGGACATACAAAACATACTTCTATATGAGTTCTAATGACAACTGAATAGGTCATAGGTTCTCCTACATGCTCAGAAGGATGAGGTATACAACATGTAACTTCACCACTAGATATCACCAAATCTTTCACACTGCACCTTTAGGTAATATTAATGAGCCTTGGCAGACATTTGCTCAACTGAACAGCCGGGATTCATTTACAAATTAGACTTATTTAAATGTGCAGTATTTAAGATTTTGGGTCAATTTTTGTCACGACTTTTTGCAAATGTACGATCACCTAAATATATGACTTGCTTTTACATGACTCTAAAATGAGCTCTATACAATGTCAAAGTTTATTGTCAAAGACAGCAAGATATGAAATGTTGGTTCTCTAGGCCACCATGGTGCATTAATAGAACAGAAAGAGCTAAAATGATCAGAAAAAATCTGTAACAGTATAAAAAAAATAAGAAAAAGAGAATGGAAGAAAAATAATAGTAATAAGAAAAAAATAATAATAAACATCAGGAACGGGTCCTTCCTATAGGATGTTTTTACAATAGCCCAGAGTGGACGTACTTAAAATCTTATGAACTTCATTGACAACCGAGGGCTAGGTTCTCCTACATGCTCGGAAGGGAAGGGTAAGGTGATGTATGCATACAACATAAATCTTCACCAGTAGATGTCACCAAATCTTACACAATGCACCTTTAAGAGTAAAAATGCCAATAAACATTGAAGAATCGATCAATCAATCAATCAAATATGAGGAAGAAACCAGGTGGATTAGTGTGTGAACTCGGCTACGTGACCTGGAAAAAGACGCAGTGTACTCATTAACCATGAGGCAGCAATGTCTGTATTAACAGGAGAGTGTTTCGCTCTGATTGAAAAATATGAATGAGCTGGGCCCAGCTCCAAGTCAAACAAGCTAGTGAAAATATAACAAGTAGTACGGACAGACAACTCCATTGATTTTAGTTTACATAAACAGGATGGGGTAACTTGGACACCACAGATTTGTACGACTACATCTGATGGGAACCTGAAGTTCCCGATGTAGAGGGTCGATGGTAAAAATCCACCATCATCACACTGCAAATCCCTTGGACTCATTCATTAGCGAACTTCATGCGAACACTGAGGCAGAACCTCAGTTTGCATCGTGGACTGAAGATCTTCCTCTGAGATTCAGCTCCATGTTAGGGCACCACCACCTTTCTGGTAATTTGCTGACGTTGCCAATTCCTTGTACTATCACATCGCACAGGTGTCCAAGTTCCCATGGCGGGAAGTCCCCTTTGGTGTGTTTGTGTTCTTTGAAGTCAGAATGCAAGAAAAACAACGACGCTGGAAACCAAATATGCTGTGATGTCTTGAGAGTGTTTGAAAAACAAATCCACGCCTCTTTCTATTGTTTGAGATAGACAAGTGACAAGGGTTAAAATCTATTAAGATGGCATCAGAAGATATAAACAATGCTTGTCCACACTCATATGACTCTTCTTAAGCCCCTTTCCCAATGGTAACAGACGACTCACTGACATCCCACTGTTAGAGTGTTGTCCTCTCCAAAGCAAATTTGTTTGATCAACTTTCACATCTGGGTCAAACGACTTTGAAGCCCAATGTGGGTTTTATCATCTCTGGCTCTGGTCAATGAGAGCACAACATCCAGGTGGACGCACTCATCTCCACACTATAATGAACAGCCATCTTCTGGTTGTTAGTAAGTTACCATAGCAACTGAATGTTTGTGGCGAAAGGTATTTCTTACAGCATGGGTGTGTGTTTCTTTGTTCAGAGCAAAATACACTATTGGCAGGTGGTGGCGGGTGAGGGACCTTCTCCAGGTCCAAGGCGCACAAGACATTATGAGCCATGTTACCATGGTATCCCTGTGCCATCGTTCTCCTCCTCCTGGTCATCATTAAGGAACCATTTGACACATCGAACTTCACTCATCGCAATAACTCGCGTAAATGGGAAATGTGTTAACCACCTTTCTGAGATCTATATGGTGAGATCTGTTGGTGGAGGCCCACTGAGGTCAAGGAACCAGGAGCAGCTCTGAGCGTGGAGCAAAGGATGACAATGTATTAAGAATATTTACTTTCTAGATCTTCCACTAGACTGAAGCTCGACAATGACTGACATTGACAATAATATGTTGGAAGTAGCCTTAAAAGGTTTGCCAGGCTTGGGCCTCACAGGGAAGCACATGATTAACAATTATATTTAAATGATGACTGTATTAGTATTCAGAGCTAAGAGTGTGCCAAGGACACATGCATGAATAAGCAAAAGTAGGGGTGGTCCTAATGTCCTTAGAACTGAATTATGGGAAAACACATGATTTTATACACAGAGGTATAATAATGGTTGTGGGAATGGTGTCTACATCAACACCCTGTGCTTGTGATGTGTTTGGTTCAGAGAATCTGGAAGCGCCCACATCACTCACAAGATCAGTCCTTTTCTGAATTCCCATTTTACTCTCCCAGAAAGATCAGCGCAGATATTGGAATCTGTGAGAATCTGTAACGGGCCACCATGCTTTCCCTCCATTGTGGCCCAGGAGGTGGGGTGGGGGGTGGCTTCTTGGGAGCATGGCATTGCGTGTGAACGGACCAAGCCCTGCCCAAGCCACTCAGCACTTTGGCCCCATGCAATTTGGGCATTAGCTCCCAGGCCACCAGCCTGCGAGCTGAAGATTAAAATAAAAACGCTAAAGGTAAACATTACTTCCACAATTGATATCGCTTTTGGCCTTTCCGAGCACACTGGGACAACACGGCTTCCTGTCGGGGCAAGGAGGGGCAGTGAGGGGGTTTCCTGTGCGAAGCAGGAGCGAGGGAGGGGGAGTGGAGACGGGGAGAGAAAGAGAGAGAGAGAGACAGAGAGAGAGACAGAGAGACAGAGAGGACAGGAGGGCACTGAAGCACGAAAGCCAGGCTTTGCATAACCTTCTCTTTAGGAGCAAAGACAGTGAGGGAGGGGGGATGTTTATTGATCTTAGTCACACACATATTGTAAAGAGGAACTTTGGTACAAGCCGTTAGCACGCTATGGGAATCTTTGGGGGAGTCGGTGCAAGACGGTGTTTGGTCCCATGCTCAAGATCCTTAAAAGTGACACAGGAAGTAGCAGCAGAGAATGACGGATGAGCAACAAGTCCTGCTGACAGGACACAAACTGCAGAATCAAATTTCAGCATACCTTTCAATAGCTGAGTTTTTGTCAAGTCAGATAAAAAGAAGCCTGCAGTTTCCTTTTTTTTTGCAAGTTTCAGCTTCCATTCACAGGAAGAGACACCGAGGCAGAGGTCATTTTTACAACCAGCCCGAAGACTATATATTACACAGTCTACATTAGCCAACTCCACTGGCCTCTGACTCCCCCATTGTTCGCTGATCCCGAGTGTGAAAGTGAACATAGCTAGACTGATTCGGGCCGAGGCAACAGAGCTGCTCAAGCAGACTTCCTGCTGACTGGATGTTGATGAGAGGAAATGCCGTTTTTAACCCTTATCTAATCAGGAAGGTTGAATAACATTCACATTTTACGGCTTTGTGTTCCGACTTGAGATGGGAGGAACGCTGATGTGCCTCTCAGTAGCTACGTGTCAAAATAACCTCTGTAAACAGAGCTGAGATGGAGTATCTATATATTGTCATGGTATTTTCATTAAACCACATTATAGTAATATGGCGTGTATAGGATTTAATGACATGTAATCATTGTAGGTTGCAGTTGAATACCTCACCTTTTTCCTCCATCATGAAGGAGAGCATATAATAGTTTTGGTTTTCACTAGCCATAGTTTGTCCATCTTGGGCATCTGTAAAAAAAAAAATGGCGGTCTCAGGAGAGAGGCCCCATGTCTGATGTAAATGTAAATGATGTATTCATATTTCTTTCAAAAGAGATGGAAGTAACTTCAAATACATTTTACAAACTATACATGTGAAAGTAATTCTAAAAGTATTGTGAGCTATAAATGAATTAATAGTTTGATCCGTTCAGATGCAAGGCTGCAATATATTAGAAACAGCAATAGTATATTCATAACAGTATGAACTTTAAAATAATCAAGTTAGAATTAAAAATGACTGAACATTAATCTGGAGTTGAAGCTCATCATGACACCAGACTACACATATATGTATGGTGATGATGATGATGACGACAAAGCAGTCTCACACAGATCTATACATGGATATTTATCTATTACAATTATGTCCTTGTCTTATTTGACACTGATGCTTATTAGCACATATATCTATTTTCATTACATGCTCAGTTTATGCTATTTATCTTACCGTCAATGTGCTCTTTGTGCTCCAATACACACAGACACTGTCATTTGATTCTTCACTCATCATCACAGTGTTACACAACAGCTGCAGCTAAAAATACAAATCATTACATTTTCTGTGAAATCTGATAGTACTTGTGAACATGTTATAAATCAGCCTTGTCAATATGAACTGGTTGAGGGACATTTTAATTTTTTTGCTGACAATGAAACAAAAACTATGTGATGTCGTGTTACACTGTAACTTTCAGTTATCTATGTAAGTGTCTCATGTTACATGAGGCAATGACAGCTTTCTGGGATTAGACAGGAGTTGTGTAATATGTGAGTTTTGTGTGTCTCATTCATCTATTTCCAGCTCTCCATCAGAGGTGTACTGTATTACCATCAGGTAAATTCCCATCAAGTAATACAACATAACTCATCATAACAATATGAAACAGATGCTTCCTTCAGCGACATGACAGTTAGGAAATGCAGCCTCACAATGAATAAGCACAATCTTTAAATAGACTGGATTTTCCTCACTTACAATCACCTACGTCACCATTTGAAAAAATGGTCATGTCAGTCTTCTCCTAGCCCACTGCACAATCATGCTCAGATACAGTCACATGATCCATACTTGTACTGCAGAGTGTAAAGGTCTTGGACTTCAGTACAAAACCCAATCGTGTTATCTGATGTGGATGCTGTCAACAAATTTAACTCATTGTTGGGAGAGGCCAGTTTACACCAGGAAAGGAAGCAGTGGTTCTAAGTTATGCTCCACATGTTTAACTCCACACTGTAAAAATGGTCATTATGGTGTGTTTTGGTCTTCAACAACAACCCACTATATAAAACATTCCATAACATTACTTAAAGTCAATATGACAGTATTCCAGTGTGAAATGGAGCTGTGAGGTCATTCTATCAACCTACCTCTGCGTAGGATGGTGATTGGAGGAATGCCGGAGAGAGAGCTCCTGCTTGTGATAGGAGGGTGAGTGGTTGTGTGACTTTGTCCATGGTGTCCTGCTGATGTGAGGCTCTGTTTCCCTGCAGTCACCTGACCACAGCTGGGCTTTTTGATTGTATTCTGGATATCCAAGAACTTCAGCTCCTTGATATCCATAGCACTGAAAGAACAAGAAGTTGTTGACCTTACATTGATTTATTCTGTACAGATGCAGAATCAAATATATTGTATTTGGATAGGTCATGTTCACAAATGAGTTCGCCTCACGGGGTTAACCAATGTGTAAAGGACATCATTCTCCTTAAACCACTGACTCAAGAGGGGAAAAATAGCAAGAACAAAATACAGTACAAAGTGTGTCAAGGAAATAACACTATTTACCACATTGATGATTATGGATGGTGTCATAACATAAACGGAGGAAGGTATGAATTTTCATTTTATGCTGAAATGGTTACTACATCCTTTTTATGATCATTTTCAAGAGAACAGAACTTCACACTTTAGATTTGTTTTCACTTTGCATGCAAAAGCAATAAACAGTGATGGTTTTCCATTTCAAGTGGGCTGACATGATAATAACAAGTCTTACAGCTTTTTATGGGAACCCTGAAGGAGCCACTAATAGTGACAACTTAAACACTAGATATGGAAACTTTTGAAGTGGACATGTTGAATGAGATACATTTGGTGACATCTTCCTTTTCTGTCTTACCTGAATGTGACCTCAGGAACAGGACACTTGTTGCCATTGTGATAGGGCTGTGTCAGTGAGATGGTCTGGCTGGCATGATCGACAGAGGAAACCAGCCCCTGATACACCCCCAGAGTCAGGCCACAGTTTATAGACACCATGCTACCCAACCAGTCTGTGGCCATCCTGCATGCAGTTATCCTGTGGTTTGAAGACACAAACGAGAGAGATGTCATTCAAGCAGTGAATATAACTTTATGCATAGTTCACCTAGGGACACAGTTGCCAATGGATGAGAACCAGGACATGCCGATTTTAGTTTCATATCAAGCGGTGAATATTTGTAGACTTGCACTTGAAGTTGCGTAATCAAATCTAGCTCATTTATTGCAGTGAATCCTATGTGAGAGCAAGAGGATCCAAATATGTTTATCTCCTCTGTTCCGCTGCCTGTAAATGAAGTACTGCCAATGTTTGTTTTTTTTCTATTCCATGCCTGTGTTTTACAAACCTGTACCACTTGTTGCCTTCTTGATTGTATGTCTGTTTCGATACAAAAACAAAACTTCATGTAAAAAATACAGCATCACTGAGAATGGGAATCATTAATAAGTACCCACTTTTTGTGAGTTGTATTATCACTTGAATTCGAAATAAAAAAAATGTTTTTACAGGAGCCCAGAAAGGACAAATATATGATATATGAAAGCCGCCCTCGGTTCTTCTGAATGCTATTATGCCACTTCACCACTAGGTGTCACTAAATCCTAAATATTTTACCTTTTATGTTCAGAATTATTTTTTTTCACTTTAAATATTTATGTGGGGACTTCTTCTTCTTGATGTTTGTTCATGTCCAAATGCTCTCGAGTCTAGAGAGAAAACACGGTGACACGTTGTGTTTAATCTATAGCACGGTATTTCTAATGAATGACGTTGATGCTATTCCGCTGAAATTTATGTTAGGACACGTTACTTGTACATGTAAAGAGACAAGGAATTATTTTAGATACTGTTATGTTACTGTATATACGGTACTTCTCCCATATATGCAAACTCGCTGAGATTTATTTCTATCTGTGTCGCAGTAGCTGTCAGCTTAGTAAAGAGTCAAGCTAAAGCAAACTTAGCGAATATTTTCATAAAATAAGTTTGCTAAAATTTTATTTTGAGATGATGTTAGTTCAAATGTAGCATACATATGAGGACAGAGGGACAGAAACATGAATAGAATCACGACACGAATGCACAAAACAAGCTGTGGTCTTAATACTTCCATAGGTCTGTGTAGCTTGTTAGCTTTGTGGCTAACAATAGCTTCGGCACTGTACCATCCCCTTTGTTTTGCTTTAATCTTAGCAGAGATAAAGTGAGCGTGTTCAGCGTATTTATTTCCTGTAATACAAAACCTGGCGATACTGAGTCGGCAATGGATACATTTACCTTGTCGATAAACCAGTAGCGTGCTGACAGGCTTCTGCCGATGTTGTTTGAGCTCTTTTCCGGGTTGCTGCGTGACGCCATTTCCTCCCTCTCCCACGTGGGTTTGTTGTGATTTTTTTTGGGCTTTGCTTTGAGGTTTAAATCAGTTCATGAGGACGATAGAAAAATAATTCAGATACTTTCTCATTGTTGTGAGATAAAATATTATTTATTCGTATCATTTATTCTTATCTTATTCTTTAGTCTTGTTTCATTAGTCAAGTCAAGTCAACTTTATTGTCACATATGCTGTACATGCACGACATACAGCATGAGTGAAATTGCAGTCCTCTCGGACCTACGGCGTAAAATAAAATTACTTCTTCCTTGAGGTTGTTTGCTTTTGTAAATACATTTCATGTGAAATAGAGGCAGATTTAATAAATTATTTTTCCTTCTGCTCCTTTGCATTCATGATTTTTTTTTTTGACTTTGTGTTTTAAGTGATTTTATTTTGTTATGTTGATGGATGAAATAACGTTATATAAATAAATAAATGATAAAATACCAATTCCCTTTAACATTTAGGAAGCAAAGGATGATTGATTAAAATATTTTCTTTATTGTGTGGCTTGATTAAAGAATACTCCAATCACACATCCATTACATTACATACAATAATCAATACATTAGGGGTACAAATACGAAACTAATATATTCCAAACATCACTTTTTGGTGTTCTCAGAAATCACAAAGATGCACAGAGAAACAATTTCACCTCAAATATATACAAACACTGAGCACACACACAAAAAATCTAAAATACAAAAAAAAAAACTTGAGATTCACACATAATCACATTCCTGGATACAAATTTTATGCCGCGTTATTATGGAATGAAAAAAATAGCTTACATATATAGATGGTGTCATAGGTAATATTTGTTCTGTGTCACAGGATAAAAACAGGTTGTAATGATAATGCCCATCCAGTAAAGCATAAACTGTTTGTCCCAGAGTTGAACACGGCAGCCTCTGAGCGAGAGCTGTTCAAATGACTGGACAACACAACAGAAGAATCTCCGTATACTTCGCTGAGAAGCACGGTCATGTGCAGTGTTACCTCTTAGCGAACCATATACACGGCAGAGATATGTTCACAAAAACCCAGACACCTCCGACACTGCAACAAGCACATGTCACGAATCTGCATGGAAGCCAGAGATCTGAATATCAAATCAAGCGTGTTACATTCACAGAAAGAGATACCTCTTCCACTGACGCTTGATCTGACTGTGACATTACAGTGCTAAAGTCAACGTATACCACCCGCTGAGTCACTTCCTCTACACGAGCCTCACTGCTCCTCACCAGCTCGCATGGTGGCCGTCAGGCGGCAGCGTTTGTGCTTCATTGTGAGACCATACTCGGGCGTCATGTCCAGCGGCTCACCCGGCAACGCCTGGAAGTGCAGCTTCTGGACAAGGATGGCCAGGAATAGGAAAACTTCATTTCGGGCGATGACCTCCCCGATACAACGCCGCTTTCCCATACCGAAGGCCATGACCTTCTCCCCTTCCAGCTTGTTGAGCTCGGAGCCGTCGGGAGTCAGGAAACGGTCTGGGTCGAAGGAGGACGGGTCTTTCCACAGCTCACTGAAAAATTAATGGGTGGAAATTAAAATAAGCCGTCTATCTTTGTTGGTGCCCTTGAATAAGGCTTTTTTTAGTCGTTTATACATTTTTTTCAAATTTCCATCTGGTTCTATAACATAACAAAAGTGACTTACGGATCATGGTTGATCTGCCACTGGTTGATAAAGACACAAGTGTCTTTGGGAATGAAATAGCCGTTAAGAGACGTGTCTTTAGAGGTGCTGAAAAAGAAGAAAATGTGTAAACCACATATCTGCTGTGCTACGGATAACTTTCAAATACATCTGTGGTTCAATCAGGGATCACAAGGAGGACAACCTCACCAATGTGGGATGGTGAATGGCAGGAACGAGGAGTGGCGGAAGATCTCCAGCATGAAGGCCTCCAGAAGAGGTAAGTGGGGTTTATCTGAGAGGCGAGGCATGCGATCATGACCCACTTTGTCCTCTGAGAAGAGAAGAGAAGAGACCATTAAACATTAGCTCGGGATGAGGAGAGAGGCTGCAGACGTACCCATGATCATTTTAAACTTTGAATCAAAGCGAGAAAGAACTCAAGCTGTACACACTGATGTCCTGATGAAGCCTCTCCTGCACCTCAGGATACGCCACCAGGTACATCACAGACCACGACAGGGCAGTGGAGATAGTGTCGAAACCTAGATAGAAAAACTCTGTCAGGACCCGCTCACTCGTCCAAGCAAAGGTAACCTGATAGGATCATTCAACATGTGGACCAACCTGCTCCAAACAGGTCATTGACGATTCCAACAATCTTCTCATCGGACATCTGGATGTTGGAGTTCTCGTCCAGCTTCCTGTCCTCACAGTGATCGATGAGAGAGTCAGTGATGTCGCGAATGTTGTCCTGAAAAAAAAAAAAACCTTGTTTTAAAAAAGCCACAACGCACCAGATGAAAGAGAAGTGATTGGACGGACCGAGTGATCTACCTTATCAAAGGTGGCGTAGTGCTCGGTAACGATCTTTTGCACAAATGTGTTGAAGCGGCTGTTGAGGTCCACAAACTTCTTCATAGTGGTGCTGGGAAGGAACTGCAGGATGGGGATGAAGTCTGCAGGGTTGCCGCTGCCGACCACCTGTCCGAACTCGTTGCTGAGGTTCACCAAGCTGACCAGCTCCTGGTCGTCATGATCGTAGCGTCGGCCGAAGCACATCCCGCAGATCACGTTGGCCACGGACACGACGATGTAGCGGAATGGGTCGAAGCTGCCGTCGGCCTCCATGATGGTGTTGAGCTGCTTGATGAGATACTCTCCCTCTTTGCAGACGTGCTCCTCCAGGACGCAGGAGTACTGTGGGGTCGTGCCCTCCAGTGTGGAGAAGGAGCGGAGTGCGCTGTAAGCCAGCTTCCTGCGTGCGCGCCACACGCCTGCCTGGTCCGTGCTGAACGCCAGACTCTTTCCGTCATTGATGAAGCGGAAACTGTAGAGGTCGGGTCGGCCGGCAAACTCATCGCCTTGCTTGATGAGAGCCTGTCGCACCGTTTCGTTGCCGCTCAGCACGACCACGGGACGCATGCCGATCTGTATCTGGAAGACGGGGCCGTATCGCTTGCTCATGGCGGTCAGGCTCAGGTAGGGCCTGCTGCCCATCTCCAGCACATTGCCGATGATCGGCAGGGGTTTGGGGCCGGGCAGCCGACGGAGCCCTGCAGGGATCTCAGTGTGGAAGAACTTGAGAATCAGGTAAACCAGGCACACCGTCGTCAACGCCACCAGACTCTCGGATACCGACACGGATCCGATGAATGGCAGTATCATTAGCACCATAATGCCGACTCTTGTTTTTTTTCTGGCTTCTGCACAATCTGGAAATTAGATAGGTGCGGCATTAGAGTAGTGAGGGCTGGGAGGAGAATAGGGGTTGTGCAACATGTTGACTACATGCACCATAAAGCTTAAAGCCACTCTGTCACACAGCATTCGACTGATATTCACCAGACCCTCAGCTCTTGCATGCAACACTACTTTTGAGATCATTGTTCATGCAAAGCCTTTGAATAAACTTTGCAACCACAACACAATGACTCACAGGAAACTTATGAATAAAGCTTAGTGAAGAATTGGCGAAGTTGAAAAGTTGCATCTGCAAAGATCAAACTCACCCTCGCGCACAAGTTTCTCTTGCACAAACACCCTCAGCTTCATTCACTCTTATCTCCAGCATTTTTGCTTACCTGAAGGAAAACGTCTGAGAAAAGCACCCGAGTGATCCCCCCTCCAAAATTGCCTTTCAAAATAAAAGTTGAAAAAGCTGAGATGAGCTTTTGTCTGAGTTTACTTTCTTGATGTTCCAAAAACAGAGAATGGGCTCTGGCTTTATAGAGCGCTCCACACTTTCATTGGCTGCTGCACATGACGTAACCTCCCTCTCCCCCCCTTTCTGTCTCTCTCCCTCCCTCTCATGTCATGAATGAAGTTTGGCGCTGGGGAGGGTGTGTGCATGTGTGTGTAGTTGTGTGATGTGTGTGTGCGCGTGTGTATTGGAGGAGTAATAAACTCCATTTATGTGCATAATTTGTGCATGTCACAGCTGCTGACACAAAGTCTGAGGAGTTAATGACTCTGCCGCGCATGTTTGATGTTTTCTGGACAGATAAGGCATCATAACCAACGTAGACAAGTATAACTCTGAAATCTGTAAAAACGCTCAATGATCCTTCGGGTTCTATTGGGGATATGCTTATGCTGGGTTTTATTGCAGCTATAATAAGAAATATGACCTATATTATGAAATGAAGTTTGATTACAAAGACTTTGATAAATTTATATCAAAATCTAAGCCCAATTTGTCAAGAAAATATGTATATTTATTTATGTATCTATTTATTTGTATTTTATATCCATTTAAAAACGTATATTATATTTTTTGCAAGGAAGTGGTGCCGATCATAAAAATGTTTAACTTGCCAATAATAATACAAAAATCCATATAATGTACATAATAGTGTGACTTATTACAGTGGACACATGACATGTCACTGACATTTAAAATAATTATACTGGATTAGAAGAAGATAAGAGATAATTCACCATAATTAACGCTGAGAGCCATTAAACGCACCAGTCCCCTGTGAACGGTGTCGTGACTGGGCTGGCTTCTCCTGTCTGACCTCAGTCAAACATCGTCAGTCCACATGCATGCCACACGCAGCGGCTAAGTCCTCATCAAACAACCAAATGCCATTGCGTGCTTGTACCTGTTGGTCGCTCCGCTGGAGTTAAACATTGACCAGTTGCGTGAGAACACATAGTGATCAATCCCTCCTCCTCACCTCCCCTTCCACGAGGATGCTAGGAGGAGGAGGAGGAGGAGGAGGAGGAGGAAGGGGGAAGTGGGAGGGGGGGGGGGGGGGGGGGGGGGGGGGGGGGGGGGGGGGGGGGGGGGGGGGGGGGGGGGGGGGGGGGGGGGGGTTCGATCGGGCTGCACTGCTGGAGAGTGAGGGTAGAAGGGTTCAATACCATTTGTCCACCCTCCTACTTTTTTTAGACGCCACCTATCCATTTTACGCATGGATATTACGCACGGTTACGCACAGCACCACCTGCTAACTCGGAGCCATCGCTTGTTGTGATTAATATTGCTGATCATTCCATCATATGACTGAACTATTCTTGGCTGTAAACTAAACACATGCCCCCCCCCCCCCAAAAAACACACGCCCCCCCCCCCCCCCCCCAACAAAAGAAAAGCCAGGTTTGGATTTTCTGCCTTTTCACTTTACATTCCCCCCGGAAACATATACACGAGGAATGTGTTTATGATATTAAATTACAGCAGCAGTGATTTCTCAGAGAAGCCCAGTCCTACTGAAATCCCACATCTGTCAGAGCAGTGTGTGGAGACACATGTGGGACACAGTCCGTCCCTGCAGGTTGTGCAACCGAATCTGGTTCGTATTGACGCGCAGGAAGAGACAGGGTGGCTAAAAACAGACTACACAGACCACCAGGGTCAGAATGTGCTACTGTGTTGTTACATGGCGCAATTTTCAGCCCCAAAACTCCGAGGGCATCATGAACTGCAGCTATTATTTTTCCTCCAGTTCAGCAGCTTTCTGAAGTGTTCACCTTTTTATCTCTGCACGTGTATTGACTTCATTGTGATGAGGTCCTCATAAAGGATGAAGTTCTTATGTTGGTCTGTATTTAAAACGGAGCGTGTCACGTTGACATCATCCGGAGTTTTGTTTTACAGAAGTTAACTTTGGGTTCATGTTGAGCTCAAGGAAAAGTTAACGTCTGCCGTGCCGCTCACTGCGTGAACAGCATAATATTTCACAACATAACACGGTAAACGCCACTGTTTGACTACTCTCTGTCATTATCATTCACTTATGATCCAAAGTGACTGTGTTGACATTTAGGGGAGTATCCATATAATCACGTGATGTAAAATGACAGTTAGACTCAATTAAACGTGATTTATGGCTCATGGTGATGCTTGAATGGGGGCGTTAGCGGTAAAAAGTGTGTGTTTTGATTATATTCAATTGTCTGTATTTCATGGAGGGGATACACTTCTCCTGATGTGCCCTGAAATCCATGAAAGTGAACCTGAAAGTGTTAAAATGCACCTTTTCTCAAGATCATTTGTTTATCATTCATGTGACTTGTTTTTTTTTTTTTTTTTGGTCAAGGTCCAACAATAACAGAAAGTTTAAGTTCCATATTCAACTTTAATTTTTACATTTGACAACACAAATCTTCCAAATGTTACCACACTATTTCCAATCGAAGACCTGGTTTAAAAATCGCTGCGTATCAAAGATCAGGAGTCACCGTCGCTATAATATAGAAATAGCAGCAGCTGCCGCTGCTGTTGCCGCAGACGCGTCTTTTACCGCAGCGCCAGACACGAGCGAAAAGCAGCGGAGTCGAGAGTTCACAACAACAACAACTACTGCTACTAACTACGCGCAGTTGTACCACAAAAGGAAAAGTCCGTCGGGTAAAAGTTATTGTTGTTCACTTATTGTGCGTAATCCCGCGCGCCGTCGCGCTGATCCTCCCGCACCGCGTGCGGACGCACGGACGCACGGACTCTCCAGGGACTCTCGCCGCGCGCCGCGCGCCGCTGCGCCTCTGGTGCTGCGAGGTTGCGTGAGAAGCGGAGCCGCGTCCAGAGGGGAGGGTCCCGGTTCTTCTGGACAATCCTAAATCTGCTTGGTCAAGTCACGCGAAGGCAGCAGCCTCTGGAAAAGACACAAGGGTCTTAAACTCGCAGAACAAAGAGCGCAAGACGCGAGAGTCCCTCCACCCCCTCCCCCTTCCCCCCACCCCCACACCGCTCGGGCACGAAGGTGCACATATTTGCGCGCTATAGCTTCTGTAAATGCGAGGATCTTGGGGCTTTGGAGTCATGCAATCTGCCACTCAGGCTTCATTCTTTGCAGTCATGCAACACGGTGGGGCCGGACTGAGCAGCCACACCGGTCAGGACCAGGACCCGCCAAAACACGTTACAACACCGGGACTTATTCAACAGAGGTGAACCAGTCACCCCGTGTCACGGGGGGGGGGCATCTCGAATTGATTATGTCCCATTTTCAAACAACATCACGACTTCAAGACAGTGTTTTGTGAATGAAGACCCCCCCCCCCCCCCCCCGTTGAAAAACAGATTTATGTGATTATGCATTGAGAATCCTATTATGGGGACAAAGCTCGGCTCTTATGTTTAATAACGAACGATGAGGAAACAACTCAGAGAGCTGGTGAGCACGTGGGCCGGAAACATTATGCTGCTGCAGAGCATATGTCATATTTCAGCTGCAGTGACATAAACCCATTTCAAAGTGCAGTGTGTAAGACTTGGGTCATTTTGTCACTTCTAAAAATCTTACAAAACAATGACACACTGACATTTTCATGCATTTACCATAATCACCTGGATTATATTATATTTTTACAGTGGCCCAGAGTGGATTTACAAAACATCTTTTGAGTTTAAATGACCGCTGAAGTAGGTTCTCCTTCATGCTCAGAAGGGTGAGGGTGAGGTAATGGATACAACATGCAACTTCTCTCCAGATGTCACCAAATCTTACACACTGCACCTTTAATGCATGTATGTATGTATGTATATATGGGGAGTGTCACTGCTTTCTGTGCATGACATCATGTTGATCTTGTGGGTCACTGAGAAAATGCAAACTCATGTCACAGATGTATGAATGAGCCGAGCACGACTTGGCAGAAACGCCGAACGAGTGAATGAACCTGGATAAACTGGAAATCCACAGCAAGGTGTTTAAATAAACACCTGCTACTGTTCCTATTCAGCAAAGTGATACTGACTCACAGTATGAGTGTGTGTGTGTGTGTGTGTGTATGTGTTTATGTGTGTACGTGTGTGTGTGTGGGTGTGTGTGTGTGAGCAAGCTCTCCTGAGATGAAACTCAACCTGATTAAAGATGAGCGTGAACTGCGCGTGATGGTGTGCGTGTGTGTGTGTGTGTGTGTGTGTGTGTGTGTGTGTGTGTGTGTGAGACTGCCTGAGGTGAGAGCATGGCAGCATTCTCAGTGAGCGCTCAGGCTGCAGGAGTGTGTGTGTCAGATCACGACAGGTGAGCGGCTCTCACAGCTTGAGATGGGGCAACTGGAAATGTCACAATCTCCTCCTTATAAATCCACGACGTAGAAGCGCGGCCTATAGATCAGGTGTCCCAGAGTCGACCTCACTCAGAGGAAGAACTGAGAAAGAAGAACGACTGAAGTGACAATTCGTCAAGTGTTGCCACTGTGCCACAGCTGGACACTGGCCTGAGGGCTGGGAGTTGTTGGCTGCTGACCTTTGACCTCTTCCATTTCCCAGACCTGGGAAGGGATAGGAAGAAAAACAACAGGAAAATGTGTTTTGCCCAGAGCCATATAGCTCTTAAAGAGTTCTTGGACATAAAAGCAGGTGTAATGGCTGTGAAGGTTGTTAGTTTCTACTCACGCAATGGTTGACACGCACTTACCTTCAGAGCAGGTGTGTGAGTGTCTCTGCGTGTGTGTGTGTGTGTGTGTGTGCGCGCACATACATGCATAGCGCCGCTGTCCATGGCCACTGTTCACCTCACAGGTGGGTTTGAAGGGTTTGAGTCTGTGGAAGGTGTAGGAAAATCAAAAATGAAAGAATTAGACAGAGGAAAATGTCCATTTGCAGAATCCCTTTCCTTTACACTTCCATTAGAACTTTACAAAAGCTCCTCTCTTCAGCACATCCACAACTGACGAGCTATAAAAACAATCATTTCTCCTTCAGTTATCTGTCTGGTATCATGGTACAGTGTCGGTGTCTCCTTCTTAAACAAACATGCTCTGGATGTAGCATCATTATTTTATCTTGCTTTAAATTGGACCACATGTTCCAAGTAGGTGAAGCAAGGCATTGAGCTTTGACCTGTACTTACTCGCTTTAAGGTGACATTTGTCGGGTTAAGTGACACCTAGTGGTGGAGATACATGTTATTGTTAATACACAGGTCTCTAGTTAGTCATGGAAATGATGTAACTCATTTCCTGATCTACATGACATCACTTTTCACCATCACAAATCACACATTTGAATAATCCTGGTAAGTGACATATGTAAACAAAAAAAAAACAACTGACCTGTATGTCACATTACACTTTTGACGAGTCAGCAGCAAAACTGAAATGTTATATGACTTATATTTGTGCCTATATTTCCCCAGCTGGGCATTAATGAAGTCTTATTCTACATTAGATTCTGTTCGATTCATTTCAATTCATGTCCCAACACCCCCAAGCTCATGTACGTCTCAGACCATTCTGATATTAATCTGGCGTACATGCTCAATTCATCTCCAACAAGTCAGACCTCCAAAAATATAGAAGTGACAGCTCATATCCTTTAAACCCTACATTCCCCATAATGCATCATCCACCACTGGACCCTTCCTGCCTTTGTCAAATGTGCACTCTTATCCTGACTCCATCCAGAGCAGCACAGTGGCCCGTGATTGTCGACTAATGCATTTGATGTAACTCCAGTGGCTGAACCTTTGTGTACAGTTATGAAAATACACAGAGTGGGTGGAGAACAATAGCTGCAGCAGTAGGACACCGGTGACCAGGCTCCCACTGTGGCGTGTGACCAACGGAGCAAAACCTAATGGCATTATTTTGGGACTGCAGGTCATGGCACCTCACATGAATGTTGACCATGACCTGATGCAAACTTTCACAGTGTGATGAAGTTAAAATGATTGTATCGCACACTCCAAATATGTTATCACTCAGTGTGTCGGTAAAACAACATGTACGACTTCAGTGCACATACTCAGTCCTTGTTCATTGTTCAAATTGTCTTAAACTGACTGTTTTGAAGCGGAAACACTTGAAAAGAGCATGACACATTACGCCTGTCTGTTCTGATAATATGCTAATGTACAGGTAATAGCCTGAGCAGGCTCTTAGCTTAGGCCATTTAAGTGGCCACCTACTGGAGGGGGGGGCTGCTGCAAACCATTAAAAAACACAACAAAACAGTAAATAAGATCAAATAAATAATAGGAATAATTGTAATCCACACCGAGGGGTGAGTTTTGAGCTTTTGAGTTTGAATGATAACTGAGGTTTACCATAAGTTCTCCTGTACGTTCGGAAGGGTGAGGAAGAGGTGATGGATACAACATCGACTTCGCCACTAGATAATAATAATAATAATAATAAACTTTTTTTGTATAGCACATTTCATACAAACATTGCAGCTCAAAGTGCTTCACAATAAAAGTAGGAACATGAAAGGGAATGTAAGAGCATATAGAAACTTGACCAGAAGGGAAAGCGATAAAACAAAGATAACAGAAACATTTGTAAAGCTGAGGCGAAGTTTAAAAGCTGTTCTGTTGGAGATTTGAGCTGCGACCACTTCTCAAAAATGTTACTCCTCCAGATGCAATAGGCCAAGGGTCCAGGCCGTGACGGCCCATATCACTCCTGCCACTCCTTGTCACCTCTCGGAACCTCTCCTCTTGGCGGGCTTTGACCAGGACTCAGTCCCCAGCTCTGAAATCTATGATGTTTGCGGCCGATTTAATAATAAACATAAACAATATATATGCATAAATAGAAGTTCATTAAAAGATATAACGTAACAGCATAAGACCAGTAGTGCAGGATGGTGCCAGGCAGTGTTAAAGGCTCATTAAAAGCTAATCAAAAGCCAGTGTGAACAGATATGTTTTTAGCTTACTTTTGAATGTTTTTTCTGAGTTGGCTTCCCTGATATTGAAAGGTAGTGAGTTCCAGAGCTTAGGAGCATCCCCTTCTTTCCTTTGATTGCTGCCGGAAACCGCCAGTAAACCAGCAGCAGATGATGGAAGTGTTCTTGGAGGCTGATAGATGATAAGGGAGCTGGCAAGGTCATTTGGTCCTAGCCCATGAAGTGCTTTGTATACAACGAGCAGGACCATTCTAGATGTTACAGGAAGCCAATGAAGTGCAGCTGTATGCCACCAAATCGTACACACTGTACCTTTAATTTCGGCCCAGTTTTGGCTTAACGTTCAAACTCAGATCCGTACTGAAGTAATGTATTTGAGTTGGAAGTTCGACCCCTATGTCTGACCCCATGCCCTCAAAAGGCCCACCTGTGCGTGTGTTGACGTAATGGGTTTCAGATGATTGAACCCACTCTAAGATAAACATTATCCAAGTTCAAAGTATGTGTGACTGGCAGCGAAGTGACCTAACTGGATACCGAGTGATGGAGTCGGGTAGTGGCCACAGGCCACGGTTCATGGAGCGAGGCTCGAACCTGACACACCAGAGATCAGTCGGACCTCACGTGGAACCTTGGGCCACTGCTGATGATTCCACAATGTCAAACAAGGATGTGTGCCACAGCACTTTCCTGGAATCATCTGATTCTGTTTGAACATTCTCACAAGTGGAAACATAGTGAAGTCAGGTAGCCCAGCAAATGACCATCATATCAACAGTTTATTAGGTACAAGATGTAAGGGTCAGTGCCATTTAGTTGTGAAATTACATATTGCAGCTGAAGTACCCTTCACCTTTCCCCTTGTTGACAAACATGTAGGAGAACCTGTGGGAGACTTCACTTGTCATAAAAACTCATTTAAGGATAATGGGAACACATTCCTATTTAAGTGATCATGAAAATGTCGGTATGCCATTGTTTGATCATATTTCTTTCTAGCAATAGAATGACAGACGTGACCGAAATCTTACACACTGCTCCTTTACATGTAAAGGATTGATTCATGTGGAGTTGAGTAGAACTGGTCGAGAGAATTTGGATAAAATGGTATATGGACCTACAGCTCAGAGAGGGAAGAGGGGGGTGACACAATCTACTGTCACTGTATATTCATGAATAAATATGATGTAATGCTCGTACATAGGTACTGTCCTTTCAGTTAAAGGTACATTCTGCGTAATTTCACTCACTTTTACTCGAAGCGACTTTGTCGCAGGGTGTTCGCTCTCTCTATCTTTGTCATCCATCGCAGAATCAATGACGGAGCTTGATCAAAGGAGTGGAGTCAGCAGCAGCAGCAGCAGCAGCAGCAGCAGCAGCAGCAGCAGCAGGCGATTGCTTCATTAGGAAAGGCACAGGAGAGTTAAACAGATGTCACAACAAATCAATAAAAGATAACAGGGTGAGGACAGGTCGACGTGAGGTGGAGACCCAATCAGCTCAACAACCACTGACTTTACACGCCAACGAGGGCTCACAACACAAACGACAAAAACTTTTCTCATGGTGTGTGTGTGTGTGTTTGCATGAGAGAAAGATCTCGTATGTTGCGAGTTGTATGTGTGTGTGTGTGTGTGTGTGTGTGTGTGTGTGTGTGTGTGTGTAATGGTGGGTGGGGGGCACTGGATCACCTTCCCTTCCTGACCAGGCGTGAATACCAGATTAGTAACTGAGCTAATGGCTTTCCCTCCCTCCTCCCCATGCACAGCCCTCCCGTGTGCATGTGTTTGCGCCGAGCGGCAATAACAATAGTTGCGTGCAGAAATATCTCGGTCATCCATCTTTCTGTCACCTCTCCCTCTCCCTGCCGGAGCACGAAGGTGTCATAGCCCAGCGTAAATAGTCCGGGAGAGGCCGGGGAGGGCGAGATCATAAAGAGGAGGGGCGGGGGAACCCCCGAGGATGCGTGTCTGCTCGGAGTCATGACCCACACGCTGTGCGTGTGTGAACATTTGACTCATTTTCAGCTTAACACGGAGAATGGATATCAATCAACCCATGGAGCTCAGTGCATCAGTGGAACGGCAGCTCAGGGGACGGCTGCTCGGAAATCTACACCGAGCCCTGGATTCACTGCTCTGACTGGTCACTGTGTTCACACGTACACGTTTACGAGCTCATACACTGTGCATACACAATTTCACACCACACTCTTTATCTGTTTAAAGGTGCAGTGTGTACGATTTCTGTCATTTTTGTCACTTCTATAAAAAGATTACAAAACAATTTCATACTGGCATTTTCACGAATTTATAATCAACTAAATGTGTTTACATAACCCTGGAGTTTGCCCTTTAATGTATATTCATGTTTTTACAATAGCCCAGAGTGGATGTACTAAACATCCTTCGAGCTTTAATGACAAGTGAGGGCCACCATAGGTTATATTGCATGCTCAGAAGGGTGAGGTGATGGATACAGTGTGCAACTTCACCTAAAGTAATGTTTTCCTCATGGTCTGTCTCCTTGAGTTTTGGTGAATGCTTTAATGTTCGCACACTTTCAAAACTGATTTCTCACATAGTTGACATTTTCAATGCTATTTATGATCCAGATCATCACTCGTGGGGCTTTTATTTTATTTTATTTTTCTGCCTTTTCTTTATCTTCACATCTTGACATCTTAAAACCACCTGCAGATTTGTGTCAAATGTTTGCGGGAGTCATCACTTGCTTGCGTAATATGTGTGCAGGCGCTCCAATGTGAATGTGCGCAAAGCACATGGTGCAGCCCTGAATGAAAAACAGTTCCACATATATAAATAAATATGCATATATGTATATTGCAAGTACATGCCAAACACCTTTCAGTCTAAAGTTTAAAAATGTGTTGAAATAATGTATATAAAGTATAGATCAGATGCAGGTCATTTGCGGTTCCTCTGTCAGCAGTTGCATGTTGTATCCATCACCTCATCTTTGACCGTCTGAACATACAGGAGAACCTATGGTCGACTTCAGTTGTCATTAAAACTCAAAAGATGTTAAGCACGTCCACTTTTACTCCTGTAAAAACATGGTGGCCCCCATAGAGAGGACCCCCATGTCGTGTAAATAGACATTAATGGGTTCATGTTAGGGAAATGGAAAAAAAAAAATTTGCATCATTATAAATGAATGAAAATCTCAGTATGTGATCACTTTTTTAGAAGTGACAAAAATGACCAAAATCTTACACACTGCACCTTTAAATGTGAACAGAATTTGTTGTTTACAGGTTATTCGGCTGTGATTTGACTGATCCACACACTTGCGATAAAATTGGGGCGAATGTGGCGCCTGAACTAAAATGATTGTGTCAGTTGCCTCATGTCCTATTTCCTCTCTATAGGATAAATACCAGTGTATAGTTTTGCTCCTCTATACAATCTCTTTTTTCTATTAGGAAATAAGATATGGATAAGCTTGGCACGCAAAACAAGTCATGCATGACACAAATTAACCCCTCGTGCCCCCTGCACACACACACACACACACACACACACACACACACACACACACACACACACA